>ML793486.1:130191-165127 GCA_009831015.1 Picea engelmannii | reverse complement strand
GCTTCCCTAGGAGTAAGCCTAGACGGAAGAAGTTCCTGTCAAGGTGACAGTGTGGGCAGGAACTTAGACATTGTGTCTCCGAGGGCACACTAAGTGAGCAGGACTTAGCTCACGTCTGCAAGTGTGCATAAGGGCGACAACATGCCCTAGACACATCTAGGGACTTATAACAACCACCAAGGAAATATATCCAAGGATCAATCCAAGAACCGAGTAAGGATTCACTAGAACACATCTAGGGGCCCTAGACACATCTAGGGACTTACTGCTTGGTCCAAGACCAATAACCTCGATCATATATTAGGGGCCCTCACTAGGGTATTTTTCCATGACTCTCACTGCTTGGTATCATACCAAAAAACTCCAGGAGTGTGTTGGGGGCCCTAGTTCATACCTAGGGTCTTTTCCATCCTCTAGAGAATGGCTCTTGTAGATGCATTAATTTCAACAGAAATGCATGCCCAATGGTGAATTTTATATGATGAGATGATAGATATATAGGATATTGAGTAATGCATTCCTTAATATGAGATATGTATTCATTAAGAAGAAAATGCACGCAAAAAAACATAAATTATGTGTTTTCTACATGAAAACAGGGCATGCTGTAAAATGCACGCCCTAGAGTGAAAAATGCAAGCCTTGTGTTAAGTTTTGCATGATAACTTCCTGAAATCATAATGTTAGAGAAAATTCATATATTTGTATGAATTATGCACATTATGCACATTGTCCTTATGAAATTTCATGAAAACGGGGCATTGATGAAAATGCATGCCCTGTTAGGGAAAAATTCAGGTTGTATATATGTTGTTGTGTCCCCAGAATTTGTTGAAGGGTGAAATATATGTTTTGGTTTGGTGTTGCATGAAATTATATGTATTATTACATATACAACTCTGAAATGCTTTATAGATATAGATGATAGATTAATGATTTCACAAGTGAAATATTGTGGTTGTGGACTATTGTTGTATATGGACATACTTAATAGGGTATTTATGCAATAATGTTTGCATATTAGGGTTTAATATTGTGTGTGTGTTGCATGTGCTAAGTACTAGTTATATATATTTTATCCATACATTGCATTATAAATAGTCATAATATGAAAATTACCCTTGTGGAAGAAATTTGACAAATGTCGCATTTGTAGCTTGTGTATGTATTGTAATTTTCATGCACAATTATTTTTTTACAAGTCATATGCATACTTGATACATCTAGGTTTCATATTCATAACAACAAAGATAAATATGTTCAATTACCATCATTATATCAACAGGTCAAATACATGAAACTACTTATGTTTTACTTAAACGTCTTGCAAACAAGATGAGAATGGTGGTGTATATGTGTATAACTTAACTTCAAGAAACTTTTAAGTGTTACATGCTTTGATATTTAACTGTACATACACATACATGTTTATAATCACAAACCACTATATATTTCAACCTTTTACCATATTTCAATTTCAAGCAACACTAAGCTATTTTATCAGTTGGCACACATTTTTAAAATGTAAATTTGTTTTTCAGTAATAAAAATATGATTTTTTCAGAAGAAAAAATATTAATTAACAATCACATATGTCCATTAAGACTAAATAAAATGAGAACTATCAATGGACTAGATTTAATTTTCTATCAATAAAAAATATACGTTAACACAAAATAAAATGAACACTATAAATGACCTTGAATTCATTAACTGCATAAAATAAAATACACTATCAACTAACTGCCAAAATAGTGATATATATTACATTTGTAAATGTATTTACATAGACAATGTATATAAACAAATACTGTTATGTAACTCTAGGTTTCTTGAGAGGTTTATGCAAGCCCTCCTCTTCAAACGAAGAAAAATCCATAGAGTCCCTCTTTCCTTTTGTAGAGGCTTATAATTGTTCTGGAGATGCAACAAACACATGTTTTAAGTTTTTCAACATTTCCACATTCTTGTTATACTTCTACGATTTTTCATATTCATTCATTTCAAGATCTTCGTTTTGTGATTTCAATTGGGATTGAACTTCAACCAATTGACCCCCCAATTTTTCTACTTCATTCTCAAGCTGTTGTTCCCTCATTTGTTTCTTAGATGTAGTAGACAAAATTGGTATCGCCTCTACTATGGGCCTCTATAATTGCCACTGCAAATCAACAATTTGGGATTTCAAGTTTTGTATCTCCATGTCACATCCCAAATGATATTCTTTTCGCTAAGTTTTTCTGATTCCTCAAAGTTTTTCTCTTTCCCTAATTACAACAATGGATTTTGACACTGTGAAAAAGGTTGGAGGATGCATGCCAACCATTTAACAAAATGTTTACAAATGTTGGAAGGATGTTCCCCAACTGTATGACGAAATGGAAACCATTAAATTGTTCCCCTTTCCTCTTCCTCTCTTATGGGATCATAACTTCTCTTCCTCTCTATTATGCGTATTATGTTTTTTGGCCTATAGAAATGCATTTGCATGTGTGAAATTGGTTGAATATATTTGTATATTGTACTTATATTGCTTCATTGGATTTTTTTGTAATAGTTAATTACAATTCCATATAACATTACTCTGGAGGAAAATGAAAGGATGCTTCAAAGGTTATTTGCGACATTGAATACAAAGGGTGATATGAAATGTTATTTCCCTTGCACTCAATGTGGGGGATTCAATAGAAGAAGACTTTTAATAACAACCAAAAGACATTGTAGACAGTTTGGGAATGTTGAAGGGGGGCATGAATATCGTCCCATGGAAAATTACTTATTATATGTTTTTGTATTGATTGTATTCGTAAAACTTTATATCCTTTTAATACTTGTTACATACACTAATTTTATTTGATTGTTTGTAATTATAAAGAAAGTGAGTCCTAAGTGTGAGCTTGGGAATGTGCCAAGTAGTAGTAGAAATCCTATTGTACAAGTTGAGGTATGTGATTATATATTTTCTACGATTTATTCTCTTTAAAGTATTTTCTTATATGGGTTAATTATGTGTTGTCAAGTTTTATGCCATTTTTCTTAGATACACATATTGAGCATGTGATGATCGATTTTAATTATTAGTCAATCTTGATAATCTACCACAACTTTTTAACCTTCCACCCACTAACCTTGGTAACTTTCTAACCCTCCACCCTCATCCAACATAGGAACCATGTGCATGGTCCAAAACCACTACCTAGGCCCTAAATGCAATCTTTGAGTTGCAAGTGTCATATTGTAGTCATTACAAGGTTTAACACATAATATTTTTTTGGGGCTTTGGATGTGATTTAGGGTCAGGGTTTAGGAGTTAGGGATTGAGGGGTTAAGGGGTTTAGGTTTAGGGGCTTTAGTAGTTAGGGATTATGGGGGTTTATGGGTTAAGGGAATTATATATAACTATATAACACATATTATATACAAATACAAATATAAGTTATATTACAAACAAACAAAAAATAAAAAAATAAACAAAAAATAAAACAAATAAAAAATAAACAAAAATAAAAAAACAAAATTCAAACATAAAAAACACTTTGGCACCAAACCATCGACTAAATAAACCCACTCCTAAACTTGTTGAGCATTGCATTGATTGATCCTACCTTCCAGTAAGAAGAGTGCAGAGAGGAGCAACCCACTAAAATTCGCATTGGATTAGCCCCACTTGCTAGTAAGGAGAGTGCATAGAAGAGAAACTCACTGACATTTGCATTGGATCGACCCCACCTAAAAGTAAGGAGAGTGAGAAGAGGAAAATACCTATCTAAGGAGAGATTGACCCCACCTGTGCATCCAAGGAGGGATTGACCCCATAATGTCTTTGGCATGTAGCCTGTTTGTTGATGTAGATAGAGAATGTGGTTCTTGTAGCTATTTGTTCATTGTTAAATGGTTTACAATGGTTCTATTTGAGTTCCGTTCACTTCAAGTTTACACTGTCATTCACTCCTCTTGATCCTAAAATGTGCTAAGTCATAAATCTCTCTCTCTCTCTCTCTCTCTCTCTCTCTATCTCTCTCTCTTATATCATGTTCCTATACTTAGAACAAATTTCAATTCTATGGCAGGTTAATAAGTGTAGTTGTAACTTCTGCCACCCTTAAAGTGCACTGTTATACTCCATTCTCACCAAAATGCACCAATACTTAGAGTATTCTTGAGTATTTCGCGGGTTCACATGTATTGTCTTGCAAGTCTAATTTTCTGACATCATCATAACACACTGCAATATTTTGTCGTATCTATTTTGTACCAACACTTAGTTCATTTTTTGTTTTTTGCGAGTTCATTGCATTGTCCTGTTAAATTCCAAAACTCTGTGTTGGTTTAATGTACGGATCTTCCCTACTACCTGTGTTTTTGACCTAGGGTTCATATCTTTCAGGGTACCAACAAAGCCTAAAACTATCGGCCCTTCTGGTAAACTAGAAGGCAACACAACACACAGAATGCACTGCTCAATATCACCCAAGATAGCTTTAAATGGGTGGTTATAAGACTCAGGTGTTTACAACCTAGGATTGAGAAAGAGAGATGGAATCTATGTTCTGAACCATTTATTATAACTTGCGTTACAAACTACTAATATTATCTCTTATAATTTAACCTCCATGGCATCTTTTCTTGATATCCCAATAACAATTAACCAAGCAGTATAATAACTCATTCATTCATTACACACAACGTTTAACTATTAAAAGTATGACAAATATATGCATGCATTCATCACAATACACAAGTATTACCGTGGTTCACCCCCTCCTGGGCTATGCCCATAAAGATTTGGCTCTTGGCTCTCTTATTATGGTAGTTCTACAATTATCGCGCCACGCACTTACAACTCTCCTCAGATGGGTAAGATCCATATGAGGTGAACTAGATCACACCAGGCTCCTCGACCTGCAATCTAATCCTTAATATCTACCTTCTCTCATCCCCTCTAGTTCCATAGCTTTACAAAAGTAGTTTATTACATACCATATCAACCTCTACAAAAGTAGTGAACCGAACCTTCCTATGATACCTGCATATCTATATTTATATCTATCGGGCTCTTCATCCATTTACACAAAACTTTACAAAAAACCTAACCCTACTGTCGTTAGGTCTTCCTTTATTACATGCGTGTCTTTCTTCCTTCCAATTTTCTCCTCCTTGCATGCGCGCATGTTGTGCTTCTTACTAGTTGTCGCTTTCCTCTTACACGCTTTCTTTCCCACAATCTCTCTTCCAACTGTCATTCTTCTTTGTGCACACTTTCTTTCCCACTTTGGCCTACTACCAACAGGCCCCCAACACTGACATGTGACTCATCCTGAGTCACCTAGTCTTCCTAAGTTGCCTCGATCTCCTTGGTGATCGTCTGGAACTTTTCCTCAGCTCTGCTGCTTTTATCAGTGCCTGCGCGGTCTTCTCCTTAATGGTATCCACTACCTGAATTATCACTTTGTCGCTCAGTAATCCTACACATTCTTCCTATGTCTATGACATCTGTGTTATAGCTGCTTCTTCTTGTGTGATTACTTCTGCTACCCGTTCCTGTGATGGTTCTATTTGATCCTGATGCTCCTGTTTCTATGTTTGCACAATGATAAGTTCTGGCTACATCTTCTTCATCTCTTGCGTCCCCTTGACATGTTCTAGGATTGGTATGGTATTTTTCCTCCATTTGAGTTCTTGGATCGCTGCATTGATCATTTCCTCTTCCTTGTCCCAATGTTGGACCTGTGGATCCTCCTCCAGCCTTGTCCAAAGCTGCACTGCTTTATCGAGCAAGTCAGTTGCCGTGCTAACCTGTTTCTCCATCTCCTATATTTACATTGTTGCTGCCTGCCTCCTTTGCTCCTTTACTGCCGGTGGAGTTGTTGGTGTGAGATATTCTCAGATATCCTCGATCTCCTTCTGGTATTGAGCAATTGCCTACGCAATCTGGTCGATCTTTGCTGCGTCTGGGAGTTCGTTTCCTTCCACAATGCTTGGAAGTTTCCCAAAAATTTCTCCCACTCTTCGTTTCAATTCATTCCTATGTTCTGCCTCCTCCTGAGTTTCAGATTTGGACTGCTCACAATCTTTTTCCAACACTTCCCGCTTCTTTGTTGCTTTCTGTAGCTTGACTAAGTTTTTATGTGCTCGAGACTGCATCTCGTGGTCGATGCTAACCTGAAATTTGTACAATGATCTTGATGGCATCCGTGTCAAGACCAATTGGATGTGGTCCAAATCCTTTAGTGGTGTCTGTCCCACGATTTCATCCATTCATAGCATGCTCATTTTTATGTAGACCATTGCATGTGCGTGTGGCATTGGGAGGATTGGGTCTCGTTCTTCTACCTCCACTCTTTCATTGGTTTGTGTTGTCGACGGCTCTATGCCTTTGCTGCTACTTACTCTCTGGACCTCCCAAGTGTCCTGAGGAGCTGTCCCATTTCTGCCAACTCTTTTTTCAGTTTATCCCTGTGATGTGTTGTGTGATAAAAGTATTCTACTAGGCAATCCTGGACCATTCTGGCGATCATTTCTCCATCGTCCTTCGTGATTGTATAGTCCGGTGATACTCATTGCGCCTTTGATTTCTTGCGCATGCTTGTTTCCTGGACAACTGGTCTCTTAGTTCCCCCTAGTTCCTGTGTGATGGGATTTGGGGTGGTCTCTTGTGCTCCCTTAGCTTGTTTCGACTGTTCGGTGATCGCTTTCTGCCCCTTCTGGGTTCCTATCTTCTTTGACCCTTTGTTTGCCTGAGTCGACTTGTTTTGGCTCATCCTTGGTTTCTTGGGTACTGGAATTTGTGGAGGCTGTGTTTCCGCCTGTGTTTCTTCTCCTTCTGCGGGTCCTTATGGTACTTCCCAAGGAATGGATGGGATCCTCCATGTGACAGGACATTCATTGATGACCATGTTTATATCACCTTTTGTGATGCAATAGCGCATCGATATCCACTGTCTATCTAGATCCTACCTCGGTTGTATCCACATGGCTTGACGTGTAGCCCAAAAGTTAGCGATGTCCCCATATCACGTGACAGCCTCTGGTGTTATTCTCCATGATCGGTTGATAGATTCCTATATGTCTCGTAGGTATTCTTTAAAGATGATTTCATTTTCCCTATTATTACTGGCCTGTGGCCCGGATCTCAGTAATAGATATCTCACTCCCGCTAGCTGTGGTCTAGTAAAAAAAACTACATACTCTGGTTCCCGCCATCCCATGAAGGCTATGAGGGTGAGCAGCCATGAGTAATGGAATTATGTATTGAGGTCCTACGCATCCTTGTAGTCGACTTGGAACAAGTTTAATAGATAAGGCACTCAGCTCACGAAGGTGCCTTCTGCGCATTGAGCTGCAACTTCGATGACTCCCGCTGGTACTTTGTCTTTGTGAAATTTTCTTAACAATTTACAGGCTAAGATATTTGCGCCCAGTTGTGTCACTGCATTGTTGATCCGTTTGATTATAATGCCTCTTGTCCCCCTGGCAGTACCATATTTCTTCTTCATTTCCTCTGCTAATGATTTCTCCTTGGATTTATCATCTAGAATCAGTGCGGGATCCATACCCCAACTGGGTAGTCCTGTTATCTGCGCGATAAGCTCAATAGTTATGGGGATGAATTTGTCTAGCCATATTTCCCCTCCGTGCATGAATGCTAACAACTACTTAATGCATGTTGTCACGTACTGGCCTCTGCCAAAATGTGAAATTTTCAGCAACCCTAAAATGCCTGTTCTGTCCAGTCCAACTGCCCATTGATGTGGCTGGCTGATCGTTTCTCCAAGTTGGTTTACCACTATGTTCTGCATAAAAACCCTTGACGCAAGTTACAGGTACTTCATTTCGTCTGATATGTCATGGTCAAAATACTTGAGCTTCCCGACGTGACCCAGTAACTATAGATCTACCTGTACTCCCTCTGGTATGCATGGTAGCACAATTTCTGCTGTCGGTTTCTTGCGAGGTGAGCTCGATATCAGAACTTTGTCTTCCTGCTGTGGTGGTTGGTACAAAGTTCCAACAACTTCTAGTTTCTCCCCTATAAGCCATTCTGGCCAAGCTGAGGTAGTTCCCGTGGTCTCTTCTATTGGTTGACCTAGGATGGGCACCTGCGACTCGTCTAGTTTCCATTTTTATCCATGATTCCGTGTCGTTCTGTTAACTTCTGCGACTGGTTTAGTTCTTTCTGGTTTCACTTCCTGTTGGGTTTCCACTTTCTCGTTCTGAGGTTCCTGTGCTACTACTAGCATGTCCTCTTTCATGGCCTTTACTTGTAGCTGCTGAATCTCTTCTAGTATTGGTGTAGAGTTCACCGGTGTTATCTCTGGGGACGGAATCTCATCCATATCGACGATCTCTGACTGTTGCTGCTCGTTTTCTTCCAGCGATCCTCGTGACCTATTTTGAACCCTGGTCGGTCTGGCTATCTGAACTGGTTTGATAGAATTCGGTGGTGCCATAGTGGTGAGTGTTGAACATTTGCTGAGTTTGAAGGACTGTGGTGAGCTTTGTGGTCTCACTTTGTTCGTTCGAGCTGCTTTTTCTCTCTCTCTTCTCTCCTTTCGCGAATAGACTAGTTGCTTCTGTGCTCGCGTGTTGTATGGGCTTGTCATGAATCTTATCAAGGATGCCTCCTCCATGATGTGATTAGTGCACCATAACTGTGGGTTCAATACATCTGTGACAGTTTCGTACTTGCCATTACGCTTACTTTGTCGTTTCCAGTTTGTGTGTTTAATGTGATGTTCCATCAATCCTTGTCGTGCCTTAATTCCACTTAGTGTAGTCCTGTCATCCTGCTTTTGTCGAGTTTTCGTTTCCTGCTCATTTTTCTTTGGCATGTAACCGTTTTTCTTGCCTTTGCTGCATTCATGTTTTGAGCGTCCTGTGGATTTTTTTTTTAATCTCTGGTGTGCTTCGCGCTTGTCAGTTTTTTTTTTTATTGTTTTTACTGCGTGGTGGGTGGTCAACTGTCCTTATACAACTTTAGTCGGCTCTCGTTGATCATTCCTTTGAGGTCTGCGCCTGCTAAATATCTTAACTATACAACTCCATTGTCTATTACAGATTTTACCTCATATGGTCCTAACCAATGCATTCTCATCTTTCTTGGGTGCTGAAACAATTTGTTGTCATAGAGAAATATTAGATCTCCTTCCTTGAAAGTCTTCTTCTTAATGTGCGATCGTGCCATGATTTGTCTCTGGCCTTCTGCACTTGTTGATGGAATCCTGCCAGGATTTGGTCTTCCTCCATTGCTAACAGGTGGTTCCGTCTTTCTTGTATTGCACCACGTTCTATCATTTGTGTGATAGCTGCTACGCGTAAGTTGGGTACTAAAAATTCTAATGACACTACTGCTTCTTGGCTGTAGACTAGTTTGAATGGTGTGTGCCCTGTCAACTTTTTGCATGTCATCATATACGCCCATAATACTGCTGGTACTTTGAGGTCCCAGTCGTCTCTGTTGACGTTACAGATCTTTGTCAGTGTGTTCTCTAGAATTTTTTTGAAGGCTTCTACCGTGCCATTCGCATGTGGATGATACTGTGTGATTTTCTTGTGGTGAACTTCAAACTCTTTGAGCATCACGTGAATGGTGCTATTTATGAAATGCATGCCTTGGTCGCTCATCAAAAATCTTGGGCACCCAAACCTAGTAATTGCTTGTTCAAATAAGAAGTGTTCAGTTGTCTCTGCACTGCAGTCTTTTACTGGTGCGGCTTCCGCCCACCTTGTTAGGTATTCTGTCGCAGTGATGATGTATCCTGCCCCTGTTCTTTTGGCTGGTGGGTTAATTGGTCCCACAAATTATATTTCCCATTTATCAAATGCCTGTAATGTCACTTGCGGTTGTAACAACATCTTGTCCCTTCTGTTGGGTTTGCCTACCCTTTGACAGACATCGCATCCCTGACAATACTCTTTTGAGTCTCTGTGAATCATTGACCACCATAATCCTGCACAAAGTACCTTATGGGCGGTATCCTTTCCTGCATAGTGTCCTCCTACCATTCCCTCATGGGCTTCTACTAAAATTCTTGGTCGTTCGTGCTCTAACATGTATATTCATAAAATGCTATTTGTGCCCATTTTATATAGATGTCCTGTGATCAGTTGATAGTCGGTTGCGAACTACCAGGTTCTTCTTCTGCGTGATGGTATATTCTTGCAGCATGGTACCTGTGATTAAGTAATGGATGATCTCTACGAAGTAGTCATCAACAATCTCTACTGAGAATAACTGTGCATCCGGAAAGTTGTCTTCTAAGTTCGTGGGTTCTTCTCCATTTGTGATTCATGATAGGTGGTCATGTCTTGCATTCAGTTTTCCTGGTTTGACTATTACTTCGAAGTCAAATTCTTGAAATAATAGTAACCATCGACAGATTCCCCCCCCCCAACACTGGCTTGTTGACTAGGTATTTTAGGGTTGAGTGATCTGTAAACATCTTAAAATGTTTTCCCAATAGGTAGTGTTTGAACTTCTGCAGTGTGTAAACCATAGCTAGGCCTTCTCTTTCTGTCGTGTTATAATTTTGTTCTGAGTCTGATAGTTTTCTTCTTGCGAACGCTATCAGGTGATCCAAGTCTGCTGCTTCTGGCTGCGCTAAGATAGCTCCAAGTGCTATTGCTAATGCATCTACATGCACATGGAATGTCTTTCCCCAATTTGAAAATACTAATATCGGTGCAGTGACCATCTTTTGCTTTAGAGTATTAAGACCGTGTTTACACTCATCATTCCATTGTTACTTTTTATCCTTCCTTAACAAATTTTCCATTGGTGCTGTGATCTGTGCATATCCTTTGATGAATTTCCTATAGTATCCTATGTGTCCTAACATCGCTCGTAGTTGACGGACTGTTTTTGGTGCTCGTAAATTGACGATAATTGCAATCTTTGCCGGTTCAACCAATAGTCCTTGTTTGCATACTATATGGCCCAGTAGTATCCCAAATGGTGTTCCAAATATACATTTCTTTATGTTTAGTGATATCTGACACTGTCTGCATCGTTCTAGCATCAAGCGTAAAACTTCCACATGGTTTTTCAACAGACTATAGACTGTCCAGTCATCCAGGTATACTTCGAGAAACTGATGGATGAATTATTTAAATGCTACGATAACCACTTTGGAGAATATTGCTGGTGCTTTCTTCAGTCCAAATGGAATGACTGTATATTGGTAATATCCCCATTCCGTCGCGAATGTGGTCTTGTATCTGTCCTCTTGTGCTATCTTAATCTGATGGTAGCCTAAGAATCCATCAGTGAATGAGTAAGATTGGTGTCCCCCCACATTCTCTAACACTGCATTCGTGAATGGTGTAGGGAATGGGTCATGTAGGCATGCATCATTCAACTTCCTCAAGTCAACACATATCCTAATCCCTCTTCCTTGTTTCTTGTCATGTATGAACATCAGACTTATCCATTCTGATTCCTCGACTGGTTCGATTATGCCGGCTTCGAGCATCTGATCGATCTCCTCTTTAAATTTATGTTTATACATGGGGTTCAGTCTATATGGTCACTGTCTAATCGGTCTCGCTTCGGGTATGAGGGGTATCTTCATCTCTCCTAGTTCTCATGTTATACCCTTCATCTCTGTAAATGTTGTAGGAAATAAGTCGTTGTACTCGCACAACAACTCTGTGATGCTCTCTACTATTGGCTCATCCCAGTAGTCCCCAATGTTGGCCATTTTGGGATGTTCAACTATTCCAATGTTAAATTTATTTACCTTGATTGGTGCGGAAATAAATTCAGATTCTATGGGTGGTCCCTTCACCTCTCTTTCTCCTTCTACTTCTTCAATCTGAATGTCGCGCGGGTCATCTTCGTCTGGTACTTCCTCCTGTACATGGTAACATGAAAGTAGTTCCTTGGCTGTCTTCTTATTTTGCTGCTGCTCTTTGGTAATAAGTTATATTTTTGGTTCTTTAATGAATATGACTCCTCTGATCCGTTTCAGGGCTGCATCTATGTTGGGGTTCTCATGCTCGAATGAGAAAGTGACAGTAAAGTTCTGTTGCAATGTCATCCATGTTGTAGTTCCTTTGCGCAATTCCTGATATGTATACCAGTTCACTGGTATGCCCTCTAAAGTGTGAATCAAGTGGTGAGGCCATTCCTCTGGTGGTGTCATTTTCCACAACGTTTTGCACTCCTCCAAGTGTTTCGCTAGTGTCCCTAGTCCTTCATATCTTCGTTGTTTGTTGTTTTTTTGTTCTGCGTCGAACCTTATACACAGTAACCGCTTACATTGGTACCAGTTTGTGATACTCTCCTTGTGTGTGCCCCACCATCTTGCAGGTGTGGTATTGAGTGCTAAATCCAGTGCTAGTAGCCTCTGGTTCTCTAATACTTCTTCTTCATATTGTGTCAAGAATATTTCCAAATCATTTAGTTCGTGGAAACTAGGTGGTTCTTTGATTTCTATGTCTATCCACCGTACTGCGCAATTTGTTCTTGCACATCTTCTCGTGGATACTTCGTGTAGTCTCTGTTGCTAGTTTTCTAACCCAGTGTCTGAATCTTTTGCACATGAAGTAATGATCTGCCAACTGAGTACCCCATCCACAGTTGGGTTTATGTAATCCTCATTGCACGCAGTTGTTCTATACAACTGGCCAATCTCCTCCAAGTCCATGCAAGTGGGTTCTATGAACCTTTCCCCTTCTGATGGATCTAGTGGTGCTATGACCCTGTAATCTCTAGATTCAAATGTCATTTTACTTATCTTCAAGTTAATTATGGTTTGGTTGTCAAAATCCCAATCCAGACCGAGTAGTGTCGGGTACGATGTTGTGCCATCTACTATTTTGATAACTTCAAAGTCTTCTTTAGTGTGCACTCCATCAAGATCTATTGTTACTCCTTTTAGTCTCCCTATTGGTAGGACCCTATGTTGGTTTGCTAGTTTTAATTGGACATTTGAGTATCCCAATGTTGGCTCTCCCATGCATTGTCAGGTTTTCTTGGGTAACACATTCACTTCAGATCCTAGGTCCAGTATGATGTCTCCCATATTGAAATCCCCAATGTTAGCATTCAGTCTAAATTCCCTACTTGTTCTTCTTCTTGTGTGTAGATGATTGACAGTTTTCGGTTCTAGATTTTGTTCCCCCTCGCTACTACATTTCTCTAGGATGTTTTGTAATATTTTCACAGATGAAGGATCACTTAACATTTTTATGCATGATTACAAAAAATATTTGATAGTACTTACTTGTCCCTTGGGTGGCATTCCGTTGGTATGATCCAATGATGGTGGCATTTCGTATTCTGGGGCTTCATGGACTAGTTGCATAGTGGAAGTCGACGTTGTGTCCACCTTCTGAAATTCTTGTCTGTCTTATTTAAAAGTCTCCTTTTCTTTGGGTGCATCAAACTGCTTTATTGGTTCAGTGTTCTTCTTTACCCATTGGTTCTGTGTGGGTTCCTGTCAGACTGCATCGTTTCCTATCTTCATTCCTCCATGGGTGACTATATTGATGTTTCGTCCATCCTCCCTAGCTTCGACTGAAATACATTGAACACTCTAGTTATTATGGTTCCTCGTTTCTTGGATATTTACTAATAGTGTCGGACATTCCTCTGTCTCGTTATCCAATGCATGACAATACATACAAGTTGCTAGTGGCAGTGGGCATTCTCGTGCATAATTTCCCGGTTGCTGACAATTGTGACATGTGACTGGTCCTCTACCACGTTTGAAACCTCCTATGGCTCATCCTCCTCCTCGACAGCTTGCTCAGTCCCCTCTCGACACGTTTTACTGTGGTGCCTGATTATACTACATGGTATTATGCAGGGGTTGCATCGGGTTGTACTGCGGCTATGCGTTATTGTATGGTTGTTGTGCAGTATTATACTTTTGCTGTGCAGTGTTGTATGGAGCTGAGGCTTGATTGAACTGTGGTGCTACTTGCCCAGTCATCATTTCAGCCTGTACCTTGTATGCGTATGATGTTCTTTCCTGCATCAGCTCCATAGTCCTGCAATATTTGTCGTCGTGGCCCACTGACTTACAAAAGGTGCAATAAGAATTCTTTGGAACTGTCTAGTACTTCTGCATCATCGTGCAATGATAAGGGTCATGACCCAGTTTCTTTCATATTTCGCACCATAATCCTCCATGTGGTAGCGGGTTTGGCATGCCTGTTTCCATATACTGCGCGAATGTTGGGAATTCATTCTTGTGGTGTCCTTTCGTCCTGCATTTGGTGCACCAAACGACTTCTCATTTTTCCTTGTTCTTATTCTGGTTCAACTGAAATGTTAGGTTCTTCAAATCCTCCTTCAATTCTTCAATAGATGGGTCCGTCTGCTGGTACTGGTTCTCTTCCAGCTGCAAGGCTACTTGTAGAGCCTCGACCTGCGTTTGAAACTTCCGCTATCACAAGGGATATTTTAGATGTGGGAGTAGTGAGTTGACAAACAAGTGTCAGTGCTGCATCTTGATCATAAGGTATTTTAACTTCCCCTTCAGTCGCTTGAATCTATGGTCAATCTCCCATACAAAATCTCCTGGTTTCTGTCTTATCTCGATCATCTCGTTCATGTACTAATCCTCCGAGCTCAACTTTTGGAACTCATTAATCAATAGCTTCTTAATGTTTGTCAGTGTCCTCGTCATCCTAGGGGCACTATTTGTGTCTAGACTCATGTACAAATCTAGTGCGCGGTCTCTTAGCCTGATTGCTAGTTGTGCGAGTTTGGTATCTTCATCAGTGACCTGTTTTTCCTCCCAGATATTTGCACAAATGAACAAATGCTTCTCCGGGTCTTCTTTTGCTTCTCCTCGAAATTCTGGTAATCTGATAGTGGGATCATGTCTTGCCATTCTAAATATTGAACTGCTACCTCCACCGCGCAGTGTAGATACTTGAATAGTACTGCCTGAACTGGCTCCTCCAGTTGTTGCTCCTGCGGTAAATGTACTTCTTGCTGTCAGACTTCCTTCGAACTTCGGTTGTCTAAACGATGGTGTTCTCTTTGGTGTATTGGTCGCACATGGGTTAATGGGTTCCACACTGACATTAATATGGAAAGGATGGTTGCCTTCTCCTCCCGTTCTTAGGCCTCTTGTTTTACTCTCATAGGTTGCACACATGATTTCCTCAATCTCCTCCACAGCCCGAAGATCCTCTACCTCTTCCTCATCTCTTTCCAAGCCCTCCCTCATGGCTACGAATCTCTTCTTGGTAGGGTACTCCGCTATGCGTCGTTCCTAATAACGCTAAGATCCACTTAAGCTGGTTGTCATCCATCAAGATTGGGTCTAGGATTTCCTCCTCCTTCTTGCCTTTATCCTCACCTTCTTCCATTTCTCCTCTCTCTGTTACTGCTTCCCCCCTTCCCCCATGCGTGCAGGGAAGTCTAGCTGTCTGATTCCATTGTCATTAGCCCTTTGTTATATAGCAATATTTTAATAGAATTATAGAATGATTGAATGTACCTTCTGCGGGGTTCACGTAGAAATTCCTACTCTGCTACAATGTATGATTTCTCTATGTCGATTGCAAACTCTATGATGAAGCCTGCCACAATACTATCAAGCCAAAAGTCGACTACGCATGTGAATTTGTTATTCACCTACTGTAACTGCTCAACCTGTACTAAGGTCCAGTCTAGCTATCGGATCTGTTTCATGTGTGGTTATCTTTCAACCTTAGTATCCACTCATGCAGTAGGTAGGGAAAATCACAGAAAAAGACTTCGTGTAAATCCATAAACACGTATTTATCTAGATATTTGTGAGGTGTGATGCTAGGGTTTCTATTGTCCTTCTGGGAAAACTCTAGCTCTTTAGTTCTCAACCAGCCTTCGATTTATGCTTTCGTGGTGTTCCACGGTCTCAACATTCCCTTCTAATGGCTCAACGGTCTTCTAGTTTCACTCATTCTTTTCTCATGCATTCTATCTCATCTACTCATTCCTCTCTTGTTCATCTTAACACGACAACATAACCATTTGTTGGTTTAATGTATGACTCTTCCCTACTACCTGTGTTGTTGACCCATGGTTCATATCTTTCAGGGTACCAATAAAGCCTAAAATGATCAACCCTTTTGGTAAACCAGAAGGCAACACAGTACACAAAATGAACTGCACAGTCTCATCCAAGATAGATTTAAATGGGTGGTTGTAAGACTCAGGTGTTTACAGCCTAGGATTGAGGGAGAAATATGGAATTTTTATTCTGAACCATTTATTATAACTTGCGTTACAAACTACTGATATTGTCTCTTATAATTTAACCTCCATGACATCTTTTTTTGATATCCCAATAGCGATTAACCAAGCAGTATAATAACTCATTCATTCATTACACACAATGTTTAACTATTAAAAGTGTGACAAATATATGCATGCATTCATCACATTACACAGGTATTACCGTGGTTCACCCTCTCCTGGGCTACATCCACAAATATTTGGCTCTTGGCTCTCTTATTATGGTAGTTCTGCAATTCTCGCACCACACGCTTACAACTCTCCTCAGATGGGTAAGATCTATATGAGGCGAACTAGATAGCACCAGGTTCCTCAGCCTGCGATCTAATCCTCAAGATCTACCTTCTCGCCTCCCCTCTAGTTCCATCTCTTCACAAAATTAGTTCATTACATACCATATCAACCTCTACAAAAGTAGCGAACCAAACCTTCCTATGATACCTGCGTATCTATATTTATATCTATTGGGCTCTTCAGCCATTTATACAAAAAATTAAAAAAACCCTAACCCTATTGTCATTAGGTCTTCCTTCACTGCATGCATGCTTTGCTTCCTTCCAGCCGTCACCTCCTTATTGCATGCGTGCGTGCTGTGATTCTTACCAGTTGTCGCTTTCCTCTTGTATGATTTATTTCCCACGATTTCTCTTCCAGCTGTCATTCTTATTTGTGCACACTTTCTTTCCCACTTCGACCTACTGCCAACACTCCGCCATCATCAAAATGCACACCGTGTTCTACAACCCTCATATTGCACCGCGGATTGGCAGGTATGAACCACTTCCTCGATTCAATTGATTGTTATCACTACATGTATGATCGACCAACTTATGACACTTAGTCATTTTCTTGAAATTTTCTATACTGGTGCAGACCCCCCCCCCTTGCCTCTAGCAGGTTCTACACGAACTCCTGGTCTAAGGATCATTCACGAATTCATTTCTGAGCCGAAGCGGCTCCTTTTGATTCCTATTAGAACCTCAACATTCGATCCATAGGTCCTTCACCTCCACATGGCCTTCAACCATGACCTTGACCTTTCCCCGAAATGTGATTTCAGTCTTTGGGACTCTGCGAGTCCTGATGTCAAGTTTCCTTGACTCTTTGATCTCCTGACACCCGAAGTGTCGATCTGCCAAAATGCGAATTTTTGGCCTATGCAACCACCTAACCCGTGACCACACGCCTCTTTCAGAATTTTAGGGTTTCCACCACCGAAATGCCCCTGTTCCTTGCCTTCGGGATTCCTGAAATCCTGAACCCCGAATCTCTGAAATGACACTCCCTGGCTTTCTCCTCCAAGTATTTCTTTTCCCCGGCTTTTCGCATTTTGTGATTTCAGAGTTTCAACGTCGAGGTGCCGACTCTCTGGTCCTTGGAACTCCCGAAGTTCTGAACTCTGAAATGACCATGAATACCTTAGATATCCACAACCCATGCTTTTCCTTAGTGACTTTGGGTTTCCATTTTTTTGTCTTTCCCTGAGGCAAGGTTCTCCCAGTCCCTACTCTTTGGATTTCCTGGTATCTGAAATACTGATATCCTCGCTCTACTGCCACGTGTCCTCCCTGTTCTTTCAGATTTTTAGGGTTTCACATTTTGGAACTTCATGACACCTACGACACTTATCCTCTGTTCTCCTGAATCCCCGATATCTGAAATCCTGTTGGACTCCCCGATCTCCTCCACGTGTCCTCCACATATGGATGGTCCAGATCATTTCGGGACTTCGCCAATAACGAAGCCGAAAGACTCCCTTCTCTGCTTCCCAATGTCCGAATCCCCGATATGAAAGGATCTCATGACACCTGTCCTTCTTAGATGGACAACTTAGATACCTTCGGGACTTCAGGACCCGTGAATCCTAATCTCCGGTCCTTCGTCCTCTGAACCTTTGAATTCCCGAAGTCCTAAATCCCGATACCTCTACCCTGTCGAGATTTTCTAGATTCTCTACTCTGTGCGTGAGGATTTAAAACTCATGTAGCTTTCAATAGATTTGACAGCTATCGGTTTTCTAAGAAAGATCCGACGGTCTAGATCTTCTCTTCTCCTATGCGCTCTCCTACTGCTATCTGAACGTGAAAACTTCAACGGTCTAGATCTTCCCTTCAGCCTGATCCAATGATAGTTGTGCTCTCCCCTTGAGCTTGTGCTTTCTTCCCAAACTTTGGAAGATTTTCCAAATTCTAAAGGCTTCGACCTTTGCTTTTCCTGTACGATCTCTACACCATTGGGTCTCGCCTGTGTTCGCAAAGACGTTGTCCCTTCTGAGCTTTTGGTATTCTAAACTCTCCAAAGAGTTCCTTAGCCTCTGCGACTTCTGTAGCTATGGCTCTGTGCATGAAAGCACTACTCCTCTTGAGCTTCTCTCCTTGAATCCTCAAAGGATTCTTCGACTTCTGTGCTCCTTGCAGAGTCTTTGCACACACGAAGGTGCTATCTCTTCTAAGCTTTCTTGTAGCTTCGAACTCTAAGGAATTAATCCTTTTTCCATCTCTTTCAGATGGAGAATCTGATGCCCTCCTGGCACTCCTTTTCTCAAGCAAATTTCTTGCTGATTCTGCAGGGTTTTCAACAACCCTGTGAAGATCCCTCCTTGGACTCCTCTCTATCTCTGAACTCAAAGAGTTCTCTCTGTGCACTCTGGCACCTACTCAATGCCCTCCTAGCAGAGTGTCCAGAATCCTCAGTGATTCTGTTTCTCTATGAACTCATAGTAGAGTTCCTCCTCAACACTCTATGCTTGTGCTCAATGCCCTCCTAGTAGAGCTCTATAGAACCCTCAGTAGTTCTATCTTCCTCCTGAACTCAACAGAGTTCCTCTATGCACTCTACACACTTGATAAATGCTCTCTTGGCAGAGCTCTATGGAACTCCTCAGAGATTTTGTCTTCTACTGTGTCCTCCTATACACAGTCTCACCTCCAAGGTTTTCAACAACCTTGAGGTCTTCCTCTGAGTCAATGATTTCAGTTGGTGTGCCCTCCTAGCACGTCCTTGTCCAAATTTCACAGAATTGGAAGTGCTCTCTAAGCACTGACTATCAGAATCCGTAGTGTTCTATCATGCCCTCTTGGCATGAAGCCTCAAAGAACTCCAACCTGAAATCAAAGAAATCTACAGATAACAGAACCTATCTGTCCCTGTAAATGCACATCTACAACATACATTCACAACATAAATAGAACACACATAGACATTCACACAACACAAACAATATGCAGGAAAAACTGCTCTGGTTTGTATTAATATCAAATGCCTCCTTTACAAGGTGTTCCTGAGCTTGGACTTTGATAGAGTCTCGGCTCCTCCTCTCTGCTCTCTTCTGTAACTCTTGCTACCTACTCAAAACAAGATCAAAGATCTTTTGCATGAGGGGGCTCTTCGATCTCTTCCCTCCATCCTCACCAACTCTCATGTAATTACATCGAATTACCAATAAATGGTTGTCTAGTCCGAATGAGAGCTGGATTGCAGCCTTAAAACCATTAAAGATCCTCTATTAACTAAATCCTACGTATAGGCATGGCTCTATGGCTCTAACAACCTTATAATATTAAATGTCTTCACATTCAAATTCAAAACGTGAAAGGCCTGTGCCTTTCCTCATTGAATGCGTGTGCTGAGTTGGTTGGATGGCTGGCGCATGGCTAGCTTGGAGAGATGCTCTTGCATCATACTCCTCTGCTGCGAAAATTCATGAGCTCTTTCTCATGAGCTCTCCACCCTAGTTGTTGAAATCCTCCTGGATCCTAAACAACTCTCTGGAGTTATCTCCCTGCTCCATCTCTCTGTAGTTGTTGTTGCTTCCATTGCTCTTGTTGTTCTGTTGCTATCTCTCTTCTACCTAGCTTCTTCTTGCTGGCAGTCTCTTGTGTTGATTTCAACATCAGCATCTTGAGCTCATCGATCACCTCATCCAGCTGCTATAATGGATGGATATGTTCATGCAGTCTCCTCTGCTGCAATTTCTCTCTGAAAATGGGCAGATCATCATGATCTCCCATGTCATATTATCCATCTCTTTTGGCCTCAACTTGCCACCCTGCTGCAGATTCAATTTTTGCAGTCTCCTTACTGAGCTGTTGCTCAGCTTCTTCTTCCGGTAGATCAACTTCTGCCAAATTCCCCGCTGATTGAATTCCAGCCTTTTCCAGCTTCTTGTCAGCCTGGAATTTCCCTTCATCACCTGATGCATGCCTCGGTACGACAATATTCATTATTTGTTCAGCTCCCTGGCTAAAAATTCTGAGTGATTCCTCAGAATGCTCATCTTCTGCATTCTGCATGATTGTCTTCTCTTGGCAGTCATCTACTAGCTATGGATTGTTTAGTCGATCCTCCAGCATTTCCATCTCCATCTCCCATGGAGTGAGCATCTTAACCGCATGCTCCTTTTCTTCCCTTGCTATCAGCTTCATTGCTGCAGCTGTCTTTGTTTCAACTACCTGGCTGAAATTTTTGAGCAATTCTTCAGAATGCTCCTTTTCCTTTACTTGGGCAGTCATCAGTGGCTGCTCCATTTCTTCTTCCACGACATTCTCTGCTGGTTGTCGGTCTTCTATTGTTGCTTCTACAACACATGCTCTTGCCTCAACTGGGCTCAATGGCAGGAAAATTTCAATTCCTCCAATGATCAGAATGATCTTTTGATCTTCTTCTGTCAACTCCTCTCGCCGATCCGAACTCACCTTTGAGTTCCTGAGACTTTCAGACAGTCTCACTTTTGTTCCACCACCCACCTAGCAATCTGGAAACTTTCTACTACCCTCTTGGTAGTCTATGAGATCCTCGGATCCCATCTCATTGCCTTCCAAGAAACATGAAATTTCCCTACTGTCCTCCTGACAGTCTATGAGATCCCGCAGTGATCTCATCTCATTTCCCACCCGGCAATTGGAAATTTCTTCACTACCTTCCTGGCAGTCCCTACGAACTTCCAGTGATCTCTTCTCCTCATCATCCCTGAGATTTCTCCCAGCTTCTAGCTCACATACCTGAACCATCTCCTCCTCGTCATTCCTGAGGCTTTCAGCATGCCTTAGCCATCCTCTTATCAACCTTCGTTGTCTTTTGACCACCAATTCCATGACTGGCCATTTTACCTTTGTCTTCATGGGCCATTCATATACCCATCTTGATCTTGTATCCTACTACATTCACAATGCTAGCTCATACATCCTTGCTCTGATCGTGGCGAGCTCTTTGTCCATTGCATCATTGCTCTACTGCTGATGGATCTTCTTCCCATCACGTGCATGGACTTTAGTAGCTATCCTCGCCTTCTGTCTACCCTCCTAGAAAACCTGCAGCTTCTCTACACTGAGAGCTTCCAACCTTTTCTTACAGTCCTCCTGACTGTCTTCCTGACTGCTTCCTACCTACAAACAATCACCATAGAGTTCCAATACCTTTTCTTCCCCTACCTGTCTCTGCAAGCTACCTCTGATACCATAATTGACGTGCATCAGAGTATCTTCTTTCCTTCTCCCTCTACCTGAAATATAAAAACAGAGTCCAGCTCTGATACCAAAAATGGTGCAGACCCCCCTCCCTGCCTCGAGCAGGTTCTGCACAACCTCCCGGTCTAAGGATCATTCACGAATTCAATTCTGAGCCGAAGTGGCTCCTTTAGATTCCTATCAGAACCTCAACATTTGATCCATAGGTCCTTCACCTCCACACGACCTTCAACCACTACCGCAAGATTTTCCCGAAATGCGATTTCAATCTTCGAGACTTCGCAAGTCCTGATGTCAAGTTTCCTTGACTCTTTGATCTCTCGACACCCGAAGTGTTGATCTGCTGAAATGTGAATTTCTGGCCTATGCGACCACCTACCCCGTGACCACACACCTCTTTCAAAATTTCAGGGTTTCCACCACCGAAATGCCCCTGTTCCTTGCCTTCGGGATTCCCGAAATCCTGAACCTCGAATCTCCGAAATGCCACTCCCTGGATTTCTCCTCCAAGGATTTCTTTTCCCCATCTTTTCACGTTTCGCGATTTTGGAGTTTCAACACCGAGGTGCTGACTCTCTGGTCCTTGGAACTTCTGAAGTTTCGAACTTTGAAATGACCACGAATACCTTAGATCTCCACGACCCGTGCTTTTCCTTAGCGACTTCGGGTTTCTGTGTTTCGGGCTTTCCCTGAGGCAAGGTTCTCCTAGTCCCTGCTCTTTGTATTTCCCGGTATCCGAAATACAGATATGCTCACTTTGCTGCCACATGTCCTCCCTGTTCTTTTGGAGTTTTCGAGGTTTCGCGTTTCATAACTTCATGACCCCTACGACACTTATCCTCTATTCTCTTGAATCCCTGGTATCTGAAATCCTAGTGGAATCCCCAATCTCCTCCACATGTCCTCCACAGATGAATGGTCTAGATCGTTTCGGGACTTCACCAATAACAAAGCCGAAAGACTCCCTTCTCTTCTTCCCAATGTCCGAATCCCCGATATGAAAGGATCTAGTCACACCTGTCCTTCTTAGATGGATGGCTCAGATACCTTCAAAACTTCAAGACCCGTGAGTCCTAATATCCAGTCCTTCATCCTCTGAACCTCTGAATTCTCGAAGTCTGAAATCCTGATACCTCTACCGTGTCAGGATTTTTTGGATTCTCTGCTCTGTGCGTGAGGATTTAAACCTTGTGTAGCTTTCGATAGATCCGATGGCTATCGGCTGTCTAAGAACGATCTGACAGTCTAGATCTTCTCTCTCCTGTGCGCTCTCCTGCTACTATTTGAACGTGAAAACTTCAACGGTCCAGATCTTCCCTTCGGCCTGATCCGACGACAGCTGTGCTCCCCCCTTGAGCTTGCACTTTCTTCCCAAACTTTGGAAGATTTTCCAAATTCCAAAGGCTTCACCCTTTTCTTTTCCTCTGCGAGCTCTACACCATTGGGTCTCGCCTGCATTCTCAAAGATGTTGTCCCTTCTGAGCTTTTGGGATTCTAAACTCCCCAAAGAGTTCCTTGGCCTCTACGACTTCTACATCTATGGCTCTGTGCATGAGAGAACTACTCCTCTTGAGCTTCTCTCCTTGAATCCTCAAAGGATTCTTCAACTTCTGCACTCCTTGCAGAGTCTTTGCACGCATGAAGGTGCTATCTCTTTTGAGCTTTCCTGTAGCTTCGACCTCTAAGGAATTAATCATTTTTCCTTCTCTTTCATATGGAGAATCTGATGCCCTCCTGGCACTCCTTTGCTCAAGCAAACTTCTTGCTGAGTCTGCAGGGTGTTCAACAACCCTTTGAATATCCCTCCTTGGACTCCTCTCTATCTCTGAACTCAAAGAGTTCTCTCTGTGTGATTTGGTACCTACTCAATGCCCTCCTGGCAGAGTGTCCAGAATCCTCAATGATTCTGTTTCTCTATGAACTCACGATAGAGTTCCTCCTCAGCACTATGTGCCTATGCTCAATGCCCTCATGGTAGAGCTCTATAGAACCCTTAGTAGTTCTATCTTCCTCCTGAACTCAACAGAGTTCCTCTGTGCACTCTATGCACCTGCTCAATGCCCTCTTGGCAAAGCTCTATAGAACTCCACAGAGATTATGTCTTCTACTGTGTCCTCCTCTGCATAGTCTCACCTCCAAGGTATTCAACAACCTTGAGGTCTTCCTTTGAGTCAATGATTTCAGTTGGTGTGCCCTCCTAGCACGTCCTTGTCCAAATTCCGCAGAATTGGAAGTGTTCTCTAAGCACTGACTATCAGAACCCACAATGTTCTGTGATGCCCTCTTGGCATTAAGCCTCAAAGAACTCCAACCTGAAATCAAAGAACTGTACAGGTAGCAGAACCTATCTGTCCCTATAAACGCACATCTACAACATATATTCACAACATAAATAGAACACAGATAAACATTCAGACAACACAAACAATATGAAGGAAAAACTGATCTGGTTTGTATTAATATCAAATGCCTCCTTTACAAGGTGTTCCTAAGCTCAGACTTTTATAGAGTCTCGACTCCTCCTCTCTACTCTCTTCTTTAACTCTTGCTACCTACTCAAAACAAGATCAAAGATATTTTACATGAGGGGGCTCTTCAATCTCTTCCCTCCATCCTCACCAACTCTCATTTAATTACATTGAATTACCAATAAATGGTTGTCTAGTCCGAATCGGAGCTAGATTGCAGCCTTACAACCATTAAAGATCCTCTATTAACTACAGCCTGCGTATAGGCACGGCTCTATGGATATAACAAAATTACAATATTAAATTCCTTCACATTCAAATTCAAAATGTGAAAGGGTTGTGCCTTTCCTCATTGAATGCGTGCACTGAGTTGGCTGGTTGGATAGCGCATGGATGGCTTGGAGAGATGCTCCTACATCATACTCCTATGCTGCAAAAATTCATGAGCTCTTTCTCATGAGCTCTCCACCCTAGTTATTGAAATCCTCCTGGATCCCAAACAAATCTCTAGAGCTGTCTCCCTGCTGCATCTCTCTATTGTTGTTGATGCTTCCACTGCTCCTGTTGTTCTGCTGCTATCTCTCTTCTGCCCAACTTCTTCTTGCTGGTAGTCTCTTGTGCTGATTTCAACATCAACATCCTAAGCTCATCGATCACCTCGTCCAGCTACTGCAATGGCTGGATCTGTTCATGCAGTCTCCTCTGTTGAAATTTCTCTCTGCAAATGGGCAGATCATCATGATCTCCCATGTCATCTTCTCCATCTCTTGTGGCCTCAACTTGCCACCCTATTGCAGATTCAAGTTTTGCAGTCTCCTTACTGAGTTGTTGCTCAACTTCTTCTTCTATCAACTCAACTTCTTCCAAATTCCCTGCTGGTTGAATTCCAGCCTCTTCCAGCTACTTGTTAGCTTGGAATTTCCCTTCATCACCTGTTGCATGCCTCGGCACAACAATCTTCATTAGTTGTTCAACTCCCTGGCTGAAAATTCTGAGTGATTCCTCAGAATGCTCATCTTCTGCATTTTGCATGACTGTATGCTCTTGGCAGTCATCTACTGACTCTAGATTGTTCAGCCAATCCTCCAACATTTCCATATCCATATCCCATGGAGTGAGCATCTTAACCGCATGCTGCTTTTCTTCCCTTGTTGTCAGCTTCAGTGCTGCAGCTGTCTTTGTTTCAGCTACCTGGCTGAAATTTTTGAGCAATTCTTCTGAATTCTCCTTTTCCTCTGCTCGGGCAGTCATCAGTGGTTGCTCCTTTTCTTCTTCCATGACAGTCTCTGCTGGCTATC
The DNA here is from genome assembly GCA_009831015.1 of Picea engelmannii. Taxonomy (NCBI): domain Eukaryota; kingdom Viridiplantae; phylum Streptophyta; class Pinopsida; order Pinales; family Pinaceae; genus Picea; species Picea engelmannii. The sequence continues at coordinate 139,659 of ML793486.1, read as the reverse complement.
AGTATTTTGTTGCTGCTTCTGCAACACATGCTCTTGCCTCAATTGGGCTCAATGGCAGGAATATTTCAATTCCTCCAATGATCAGAATGCTCTTATGATATTCTTCTGTCAGCTCCTCTCATTGACCCGAACTCACCTTTGAGTTCCTGAGACTTTCATATAGTCTCACTTCATTTCCCCCACCCACCTGGCAATCTAGAAACTTTCTATTTCCCTCTTGACAGTCTATGAGATCCTCAGATCCCATCTCATTGCCTTCCTGGCAACATGAAATTTCCCTGCTGTTCTCCTGATAGTCTATGAGATCCCACAATGATCTCATCTCATTACCCACCTGGAAATTGGAAATTTCTTCACTGCCTTCCTAGTAGTCCCTGAGATCTTCCAGTGATCTCTTCTCCTCATCATCACTGAGATTTCTCCCAGCTTCTAGCTCACATACCTAAACCATCTCCTCCTCGTCATTCCTGAGGCTTTCAACATGCCTTAGCCTTCACTATCTTTTGAACAAAAATTCCATGACTGGCCATTTTACCTTCGTCTTCATGGGCCATTCGTATACCCATCTTGATATTGTATCCTGTTGCATCCACAATGCTAGCTCATCCATCCTCCCTCTGATCTCGGTGAGCTCTTTGTCCATCGCATCATTGCTCTGCTGCTGATGAATCTTCTTCCCATCACATGCATGGCCTTCAGTAGCCATCCTCTCCTTCTGTCTACCCTCAAGCAAACCTGCAACTTCTCTACAATTGAGAGCTTCCAGCCTCTTCTTACAGTCCTCCTAACTGTCTTCCTGACTACTGCCTACCTGCAAACAATCACCAAAGAGTTCCAATACCTTGTCTTCCCCTTCCTGTCTCTGCAAGCTACCTATGATACCACAATTAACGTGCATCAGAGTATCTTCTTTCCTGCTCCCTCTGCCTTAAATATACAAACAAAGTCTAGCTCTGATACCAAAAATGGTGTAGACCCCCCCTGCCTCCAACAGGTTCTGCACGACCTCCCGGTCTAAGGATTGTTCACGAATTCACTTCTGAGCCGAAGCGACTCCTTTAGATTCCTATTAGAACCTCAACATTAGATCCACAGGTCCTTCACCTCCACAAGGCCTTCAACCATGACCGTGACCTTTTCCCGAAATGTGATTTCATTCTTTGGGACTTCGCAAGTCCTGATGTCAAGTTTCCTTGACTCTTCGATCTCCCGACACCTGAAGTGTCGATCTGTCGAAATGCGAATTTCTGGCCTATGTGACCACCTACCCTGTGACCACATGCCTCTTTCAGAATTTTGGGGTTTCCACCACCGAAATGCCCCTGTTCCTTGCCTTAAGGATTCCTGAAATCCTAAACCCCGAATCTCCGAAATTCCACTCCCTGGATTTCTCCTCCAAGGATTTCTTTTCCCCGGCTTTTCTCGTTTTGCGATTTCAAAGTTTCAACGCTGAGGTGCCAGCTCTCTGGTCCTCAAAACTCCCAAAGTTCCAAACTCCAAAATGACCATGAATACCTTATATCTCTACGACCCGTGCTTTTCCTCAATGACTTCAGGTTTCCGCATTTCAGGCTTTCCCCGAGGCAAGGTTCTCCCAGTCCCTGCTCTTTAGATTTCTCGGTATCCAAAATACCGATATCCTCACTCTGCTGCCACGTGTCCTCCCTGTTCTTTCAGAGTTTTTGGGGTTTCGCGTTTCAGAACTTCGCGACCCCTACGACACTTATCCTCTGTTCTCTTGAATCCCCGGTATCCGAAACCCCGATGGAATCCTCGATCTCCTCCACGTGTCCTCCACAGATGGATGGTCCAGATTGTTTAGGGACTTCACCAATAGTGAAGCTGAAAGACTCCCTTCTCTGCTTCCCAATGTCTGAATCCCCGATATGAAAGGATATCAAAACACCTATCCTTCTTAGATGGATGGCTCAGCTACCTTAGGGACTTTGGGACCCGTGAGTCCTAATCTCTGGTCCTTCGTCCTCTGAACCTCTGAATTCCTGAAGTATGAAATCCCGATACCTCTACCCTGTCGACGTTTTTCAGATTCTCTGCTCTGTGTGTGAGGATTTAAACCTCGTGCATGTTTCGATAGATCTGACGGCTATTGACTGTCTGAGCAAGATCCGATGATCTAGATATTCTCTTCTCCTATGCTCTCTCCTGCTACTATCTAAACATGAAAACTTCAATAGTCCAGATCTTCCCTTCGGCCTGATCCGATGACAACTATGCTCTCCCCTTGAGCTTGCGCTTTCTTCCCAAACTTTGGAAGATTTTCCAAATTCCAAAGGCTTCAACCTTTTCTTTTCCTCTGCAAGCTCTACACCATTGGGTCTCGCCTTTGTTCTCAAAGACATTGTCCCTCCTGAGCTTTTGGGATTCTAAACTCTCCAAAGAGTTCCTTAGCCTCTGCGACTTTTGTAGCTATGGCTCTGTGCACGAAAGCACTACTCCTCCTGAGATTCTCTCCTTGAATCCTCAAAGGATTCTTTGACTTATGCGCTCCTTGTAGAGTCTTTGCACACACGAAGGTGTTATCTCTTCTAAGCTTTCATGTAGCTTCGACCTCTAAGGAATTAATCCTTTTTCCTTCTCTTTCAGATGGAGAATCTGATGCCCTCCTGGCACTCCTTTGCTCAAGAAAACTTCTTGCTGAGTCTGCAAGGTGTTCAAAAACCCTGTGAAGATCCCTCCTTGGACTCCTCTCTATCTTTGAACTCAAAGATTTCTCTCTGTGCGCTCTGGCACCTACTCAATGCCCTCCTGGCAGAGTGTCCAGAATCCTCAGTGATTTTATTTCTCTATGAACTCACAACAGAGTTCCTCCTTAGCACTCTATGCCTGTGCTCAATGCCCTCCTGGAAGAGCTCTATAGAACCCTCAGTAGTTCTATCTTCCTCCTGAACTCAACAGAGTTCCTCTGTGCACTCTATGCACCTGCTCAATGCCCTCTTGGTAGAGCTCTACATAACTCCTCAGAGATTTTGTCTTCTATTGTGTCCTCCTCTGCACAGTCTCACCTGCAAGGTATTCAACAACCTTGAGTTCTTCCTCTGAATCAATGATTTCAGTTGGTGTTCCCTCCTAGCACGTCCTTGTCCAAATTCCGCAGAATTGTAAGTGCTCTCTAAGCACTGACTATCATAACCCACAGTGTTCTGTCACACCCTCTTGGCATGAAGCCTCAAAGAACTCCAACCTAAAATCAAAGAACTTTGCAGATAGCAGAACCTATATGTCCCTGCAAACGCACATCTACAACATACATTCACAGCATAAATAGAACACACATAGACATTCACACAACACCGAAAATATGCAGAAAAAACTGCTCTGATTTATATTAATATCAAATGCCTCCTTTACAAGGTGTTCCTGAGCTCAGACTTTGATAGAGTCTCGGCTCCTCCTCTCTACTCTCTTCTCTAACTCTTTCTACCTACTCAAAACAAGATCAAAGATCTTTTACATGAGGGGGCTCTTCGAGCTCTTCCCTCCATCCTCACCAACTCTCATTTAATTACATTGAATTACCAATAAATGGTTGTCTAGTCCGAATTAGAGCTAGATTTCAGCCTTACAACCATTAAAGATCCTCTATTAACTACATCCTGTGTATAGGCATGGCTCTATGGATCTAACAACCTTACAATATTAAATGCCTTCACATTCAAATTCAAAACGTGAAAGGCCTACGCCTTTCCTCATTGAATGTGTGCGCTGAGTTGGCTGGCTGGTTGACACATGGTTGGCTTGGAGAGATGCTCCAGCATCATATACTCTCTTGATAACTCAATACTTATTCCATTTTTTATTTCACCGTGGGTTCGCGGGTTGTAATTTTTCGAAATATTCTTCTCCCTACATCCGACTGATGTAGACCCATACTTAACCATTTATTGAGTTTCCACCGCAGGTTGGCGGACCCATGAGTTCATCTTCTTTATAATATCTCGTCATGTACATCCGATCCCCAGCCGTAATACATGTATTATCTTGTCACTTTCCCCAAGATATATTTAATGCTAATTCTATGGAGGATAACAGTTAATTAAAATAATGAAAGGTCGTTATTAATGGCAGACTTCTCGAGGCAATTCTCCATTAACTCGAATTTAATTTACATTAATCCTTTCTTTGAAAATAAAATCTTCGAGTTATATTATAAAAAAAGAGTTTACTTAGAAATTAATGTCTCAAAGTGACTGTACAAGAGTTCGCCAACTTCATCAACATGACAATGAGAACAAGAGAATAATTATGCGGGGATACTCTAAACTTATTTGGGTGATAGGACCAGAGATTCCACTAGCCGAGGTCATACTGGTATTATTCATCACTGCCATTGCCAGAAATAAATGAAAACAAAATCTGGACATCAATCACTGCTTTAGCAGGATGCATACCCAAAGTTTTCTATTCTAGAGACATAGTTTCATGGTGTATAGACAAATATGATCAGATTTGGAGGATGATCCAACTCCAATGAGAATCTCTTATTTCTTTATCACCATCAATTTTCAAAAGGATGTTAAAAATTCCCGAGACAATAGTCACGTTTAAAGGAGACAAAGCGAGAAGCTTCTTGAAGGAAAGAAACAATGGACTTGAACTTTTACATAACTCTCTTGAAGATCCAACAACAATGCCTTAAGACCTATCTAGTATTTAGGTCAGTTTACTGAAAAACCCTTATCGAGAGACAACAGGGATTTTTGCTAGAGTGACAGGTCAATATTCTACAACCACTATTCCTCTGTTGGCTCTTTATATATTACATTTTACAGTTCATGAACAAGCAATCTTTGACTATGAGAACATTATTTCTGGAGAAATCTCTTCACAATTATCAAATTTCAAGAAAAATAAGAGATTTTATATGTCCTCATATTTGATATTTTCTATTACTTATTGTCATGTCTTTAAGGGTTTGAGTGTGGGAAGAGAATTTGACTGTAAAATCGACTCAACACCAAAGTGGCACCAATACTTGTGGAAACAAAAGACTACTTATCATTTTTATGAAGTATTTAATGCATTTTTCTCTTCTTTTAAGAAACTTATCTTTGGGCTGAGAACATCCATACTATCCTTGGAAGCATCAACCTTTCTTGACAAAAAGGGGAGCATTGAAAGTGTGGAACACTATAGTGTTGTTAGAATCTATTGTTCCCGTGAAAGGCCTCTTTATCTCCCGTACTATGTTCTTGGTAAAATGTTTGTTACATAGGTTGTCAGACAATACAAATTTTGAGTACATTTCTTTCATGATAAAATAAATAAACAATTCATTCCTTTACTGGGGAAAGTTGGAGAAATTCATCTAAGAAGTATTCAAAAATTGATGAATTTGCAGTTCAGTTAGACAAATATAGTTTAAAGTTTGCATAAGAAATCAAGGGGTTTGACCCTAATCACTTTTTCATTGACCATATGACATTTGTTGGTATCAGTACTTCACTTGCTAATACATTTTTATTTGGAGAGGAGGAAGGCGACAATCAGGACCCACCAACAATAATTCTTTAAAAGAAATCACATGATATCGAGATTTTCATTAGTACTACAGATCAACACAAACATAGGGGGATAGTGGTTAATGAAAGAAGTGCCCATTCTCTTAATGTTTCACAAAGAAGCAGCCTACCCAAGAAAAGTTTTTAGTCAATGGTTCCAGAGAAAAATAGGTCTTCGACCAATAATTTTGATGATGGAAGTAACCAAAACCCTCCAAAGGGAAAATTGGAGCAATCTCATAAACTTCATGTTAAAAGAAAAAGACAAAGTACCCAACAAGAGTTAGAAAAGTTCGTGCTTGAAGATGAGGTTGTCCTTGAAGACATGGATATGGATGTGGACATCGAAAATATATAATTTCTTGATGATGAGAAGATACTTCAAGAGAGTAGGGAAGTTGTAGTTGAAATTGCAACTCAAGAACAAGCCTTTTTAGAAGAGGAATCATTCACAATACATAATGCTCTATTTGATAGAAGTTCTAAAAAAATATTTTTTAAAAGATTCCATTCAAATCATAAAAGGATTCAAGGAAAATCTAATTCAAAGGTAGATCTCAACGGTGTACCACCTTTCAGAATTGTTGGCATCCACAAGGCTACAGGGGAAGCAATTGAAGTGTCGGTTATTGAAATGGAAAGCGAAAACACCAGTTTGAAAGAAAGAATCAAAGAATTGGAAACTGCATTGATGCCACCTCCAATATTTGCAGGTCCAATCACCACTATGAAGCCATGGAAGACTTTGGATGACACACCAATGTCTAGTTCAAAATTGAAAGGAACATCAAGTTTACTTGCAACTGTTAGATAATATATTGGAAAGAATATTCATAAGATAATGTCTCTAATTCTTGAGACAAGGGAATTGATGAACAATTTTGTTGCTTTAGCATAAAAAAATCAACTTTGAAACAATACCTGGAAGCTGATGTGAAAAACGATGAAGGGTTTTATAAAAAGGAAATCACTACTTTTGTGATTAAAGTTTTAAATATGATTGAGCATAAAATAAATAAAGAAGACTTACCCTCCCCGACTCACATTAAACAATTAAATAATTGTTGTATTAAAAGAATAAAACACTTTAAAGAAATATTGGATGACCTTGATACTCAGTGTCAAAAGAGATGAATGCTATTTAAAATTAATTGATTTTGACTTAGCTGGAATTACAAGAGAGGTTGATGATACAAAAATCATTTTAAATTCATTTTTTATGACTATGGAACAATTTGAGGAAAAAATGGAAACTTTAAAATCTGCATTGATGGAAAGATTCAAGGGGCTAACAGGATACTTAGAATTTGAGGTCGAGAATTGGTTAGTCAATTATGTGAACAAGAACGAGGACATTGAACAAACATTACATCAAGTTTCAATTGAATACCAAAATATAGAAGAATCATTGTTTGATATAAGAGTGAGACAAGAAGTAATTGTCACTCTCATTAGGGATTATGTTGAGAATTGGTTAAATCAAGCCTTAATCAACATAACTGAAGAAAATCAAGAAGTGGCAATTACAACCGCCCCAAAAACCGCATTCAAGAGAATACAAAAGGAACATTGGCATGCAAATAACAGAGAGAGAGAACACCATCACAGTGAGTAAAACCGATCACATTCTTTTTGATTATTTTCTCTTCCTGTTTATAAGTCATCCAATTGTGTTTTATCTGTCCAAAGGAAAACATAACCGATTTCTGATCATTTCTCCTTGTATTCTTTTCAATTCCATACCTATTTTGATATTTTATTTCATGGTCCATGGAAGCCCAATCCTAGTCCAACTTTGGACAATTGCATTTTATTTTTAAGATTATTAAAGAATACATTATTTTTGAAAAAATCCGAGAGAACTACTTCAAGGATAAACTTCAATAATATCTTTTGAACTCTGCGTTTTGAGCATAAGATATTTAAAGTTTTCCTAACATATTATATCTTGTTTTGAATGAAAAGACTCTTTTAAATTTCTCTCATATGTGGGCCTTTTATCTTTCTTTCCTTGAATGTGATTAAAAATATTGAATACTGTGATGGATGTGAGAGTTATTTTATTTTTTCTGTAACTGTTATTTATTTTTGTATAATGTTTCTGCAAATAATTTATTTTTATGAGTGAAGATTCTTGGTCCATTTCTCAGGAATTATTTGATGTATGTGTATTATTTTCAATCAACAATATTTTTACATTTTAATTAAGTGACAAAGATCTAGGGTTTGCTATTTAGTATTCTCCCATTTTCGTATTATCATCCTAATATATTCAAGATAAATATTTAAAGAATTACATAGGAGTACCACCTCTATAAAAACATCGGGGGATTTATATCCTCGTGAGGTTGCTATTTGGACCTTAATAGATCTAAACATCAACATTTTTGGCAACCATACTGGGTAGAAGAAAAGGATGGTTTCACATACCATAATTCTAATGACCCAACCTTAGCCAAATCAACCCCAGTTCATCCAAATCAACCTCAACCAAAATGATGGTTTTTGAATATGTGTGAGATTCATTTAGTAGAACATAATGACGTAATGGTCAGACTTTTTATTCAAACATTGATAGGATTGACCTATGAATGATATATTTCTCTTCTTTCAAGATCAATTTCATCATTCGATGATTTAGAAGCCATGTTATTGACAATGCATGCTCCCCGAGTAGCATATCATAATTTTTTGACACAATTCACCCAAATTCGTTTGAAAAAGGGTGGAAGGATTAGATATTTTAATCTAATATTTTTCAAGACATTAAATCAGATTCTGGAAGAACAAAACCCAAACACTCCAGTCATACTTGGATGTTAAAAAAATGCAATGCCCTCAAATGTAAAATTTGCTATCGAGGCTACACAAATTGAAGACTTAGATGGAGCCATGCAAAAAGTGTCAGAGATGGAATAAATAATTTTAGAAATAGATGTTGATCCTAACATCATCCTCGGGAAAGTACAAATACAAATGGATTCTCTTGCTATCTCAAACCAAGGGACATCCACTTCCAGGAATGTTGAAAATAGGGGAAAAATGAACATTGAAAATAGAGTTGGTGGAGGAATTTTTCAAGGAATAATCCCTAATGTAAGAAGCGATCCAACAACAACTCAAGAGATTAAACAAAGATTAGAAATAACTAAAATAAATTGAACAATTCGACAAATACAGAATGAGTTAACCAGATTGAGAAGAAGAGAAAATATTGTTCCTATGAATCAAAATCCTTGAGTTCTTGCTCAAGAACAAAGATGAAATCCTCTTCAAGGACAGAGAAGAAATTCTCTTCAAGAATAGAGAATAAGAAATCATGCTAGAAACGAAAAGCATAGACAAAAAGCACCAAGAGTGCAAAACCCTAATGATGTCATATTAGAAAAAATATTTGATGAAGAAAATTATGATAGCCTTGACCAAGAGGCTGAAATCATGCAATATGAAAGTATTGAATCTATATAGAGGGAAGAAGGTGAGTCATCCTTGTATATTTTTGATGAAAACAAAGATTCAAATATCTCACAAGAAAATGTTTTGCAAACCAGGGCACAAGTCAATAAATTCAAAACAAAAGAGAATGTTGAAAAAGAAAAAGAAAAAGAAAAAGAGAAAAACAAAATAAATGTTTTAGAAAAGAAAGTCGTCACGAATCAAATGAAGAATCTCCCATAGATGACTTATAATGTAATTGCTGACTTGACTTAGTTGAGGATTACTCTCCCTTTCATGGAAGTTGTAAAAATCCCACAAAAAATAGAAAATATTCTCAAGATTCTGAATGAGACAACTACAAGAATTGAAGATGATGTAATAAATTCCAAGCCTCAACAAAATATTTCAGTAGACAGACCAAGGGGTAAGGTCCCTCCGTTCTACATCACAATAGAAAATCATGATGTAGTTTTATATAATTGTTTGGTTGACAGTGGAGAAACCGATAATA
>ML793486.1:109872-129884 GCA_009831015.1 Picea engelmannii | reverse complement strand
AAATTGAAATTTTATGCCAAAAGAGTAAATGAACTCATGAATTCTTTAAGTTCATTTAACATTTATTTCACACCAAGATGTAAGAATTAGAAGGCAGACTCACTGGTGGTTCCTACATATTTATTCAATCTTGATGATTCACATAGTCAAAATACATTCGATGTCAAAAGGATTTTCAGGCCTTCAATTCCTTATAATCAATATTATCTCCAAGTTTTTGAGAATTATGAGCAGTTGGCTGAATTTCTTGCCGATACAAATGATTCTACAGAAATCATTGAAGATCAAAGTCATGTACCTCTCTCAAAGGATTGTATCAATTTTGAATCTCTTTTCACAAGAGATGACTAAACTAAATTTTCCAACTTGAAAGAAGAAGTGTCTATCAGAAAAGTGCAGGAAACTCAGAAAATAAATATTGGCACTCAAGATTCTTCGAAGTATGTAAATATCGGTACCAGTTGCACTAAGAAAAAAGTTGATCAATAGACTGCTTTGTTCAAAGAATATTATGATGTTTTTTCATGGACATATGATGATTTGAAAGAGTATGATAAATTCATATTTCAACATATCATACCAATGAAAGAAGGAACAAATCCAGTCAGAAAGAAATTGAGGATTGTGAATCCTAAATTAAAACCCCTCGTAAAAGTTGAGTTGGAAAAGTTAAAGAAGGCCAGAATAATTTTTTCAATCAGACTCTCAGAATGGCTTGCAAACCTTGTTATAGTAAGGAAGAAAAAATGGGGAGATTCGTCTTTGTGTCAATTTTAGATATTTGAAAAAGGAGAGTATTAAAGGCAATTATCCTCTTCCTAACATGGAAATTCTCTTGCAACAAGTGACTGGTTCAACTCTGATATCCATGTTAGTTGGTTCTCTATATCTAACCAAGAACTGGTTACAGAAGAAAATAGGTTTAAAACTACTTTCATCACACCTTGGGAGACATATTCCTATGTGCATATGCCCTTTGGTTTAAAAAATGATGGACCAAATTTTCATAGGGAAATGGATCATGTCTTCAAAGATTTAATTGGAAAATTTATGGCTGACTATCAAGATGATATTATTATTCATTCCAAAGTAAGAGAAAAACACATTGAGCTTTTAAGGCAAGTATTTGAGAGATGTAGATTATATGGAATATCTCTGAATCCCAAGAAATGTTTGTTTTTAGTTTGAGAGGGATATGTTTTGGGACATATAGTCAGTAAAGAAGGAATTTATATTGATCTAGACAAAGTTAAATATATCAATGAATTGAGCCCTCCAACGTGGAGAAAATGAGTGTAGACATTTCTTGGAAAGATAAATTTTGCAAGGAGGTTTGTCCCAGATTATGCCACAATTGTGAAACCAATAAGTGTCTTGTTGAAAAATGATCAGAAATTTGAATGGGCACAAGAAATTCAAAGAGAATTCACTAAGATTAAGCATGGAATTACTTTAGCTCCAGTTCTTGTTAGTCCAAACTTTGATCAAGATTTTATCATATATTATTTCTCATTAGAAGAGACCATTGCTTCTATCTTGACACAAAGAAATCTCAAAGGAGAAGAACTTCCAACAAGTTTTATGAGTTAAACTTTAAATGACTATGAGTTAAGATATTCAAAGATAGAGAAACAAACTCTTTCTTTGGTTAAAGTAGTGGAACAGTTCAAAACTTACATCTTGTCATCTCATGTTATTCTCCAACATCTCCAGTTAAAATCTTCCTTCATCAACAAGTGAGAGAAGGGAAATGGACAATCTGGCTTGCAAAAATTCAAGAATATGACATTGAGATCAAGCCATTGAAAGTAGTTAAAGGACATGGATTATGAAAACTTATGATAGGGATTGATTCACTAAATGGGGTAATATCAATTTCAACGAGATCTTTTTCATCCATGTCAAAATGGTACAGGGATATCATTTTCTATCTAAAATCTGGCCAATTACCAAATGGCGTGTCTTCAAAAGAAATAAGGGCATTAAAGATGAAGGAAAACCAATATATACTAGTTGTTGAAATACTTTTTCGAAGAAATTTTGATGGAGTGCTACTAAGATTTATTGATTCAATGAAAGCACAAAAGGTGCTTTCTAAATTTGCAGAAGGCATTTGTAGAAGACATTTTGCACTTACAACTACTTCACATAAAATTATGAGAGCATGCTATTACTAGCCAACCATTTTTAAAGATTCATATGCAATGATTAGAAAGTATATTTCTTGCCAAAGATTTTCTGGAAAAATGAAAAGAGTAGCTTATGCAGGAGCATCACCAACAAAGCAAGCGTGGACGTGGAGTACAGCTAGATATGCACCAATGCTTATTTTGAGGACATTTTGAATTCAAAAAAGATAAAGCATTAATGAAATATCTTGAAATGATGCATTCATATTTATGTTTTGAGTTGTAATGCAGATCTTGATCGGATGCTCTCATCTGTTTGTTGGAGGCATTTATTGTATTAAATGTAAGGTAGCTATAGACTTTAATTTTGATTAGATAGTTTGAGTTGTAGGAGGGAAAACTCTAGAAATGTCCCTCATATGTATTGTATTGTAAGATTATTCTCATTGTATATTGAAAGAGCTATAGAGCAAAAGAATAGAAAAACAGAGACTATAGAAGGTTGTATAAGCATATAGTTGTTGCTATAGAACCCATGTACAGATACACTTGGATTAATATAAGAAATATTTGATCCAAATTCATGGTGTTGTGGTGATTACTGTTTGCATATTTTAATGGTATGTTTACAATTTTCTTATTTGCTCTGTTATGAATTTGTTTCAATGTTGTGTGTGTGTGTGTGTGTGTGTGATTTCATGTTGAATGTATGAAGTCAGTGAGAGGGAGAGTATGAGTTTCAATTGTTTCTCTTTCTGGGAATTCCTGCAAGGGGTGTAGTGAATGTCCACAAGGAGTGTGTCAACAAGTTTCTGGGTTTTACCTCAGAAAAAGCTCAGGATGGATACCGTTGTACTTATACAAACATAGTTGCGAGTGTGGCACAGAGCCGTGCAAGGTGTGTGCGCTTGATTCTTTTAGAATCCAGAAGTTGTGGAAAGAACAAGCTCAGGAAGGCTAGCGTTGTTTGAAACTCCAAAAGGAGGACGAAAGTTGCAGTCGCCCAAGGAAAATCAAGTTTAGGGATTTGACGCCAAGTTGTTTGGTCAGGACTCATTGAGGACTAAACAAATGATGGGAAAGTTTCAAGGGAGAAGTGTCAATTTGTCATGAAACGCCAGATCAAACAGATCTGCGAGGAGGATAAGGTGGAGTTCCATTCATCTCTTGAAGCTCAGGAGGGATAGGGGTCGTCAATCCCAATATATCTATAACGTTGGTTTGTTTCTGGATATCGAGGATCGCAAGTTGGGAGAATAAGGTTCTGCCTTGGTTTTCAAATCCCTGATACGTGAAAGCTAGATTGAATCCAAGTCATTGGATAGAAAGACCTGCGAACCATTGATTCAACGTGGGTAAGGTTTGGGGCTTTGTTCATCGAGAAAATCGAGGTGAAGACTTTCCTGAAGTCGCGAAAGGAGAATCGTCGATTTGATTTGGACCGTTGGATCTTGGAGGATCTGGACCGTCGATCTAGACCATCGGATCTTCGGGAGTCAGAGATTTGGAACGGAAGGAAGAGATGCTCGTGGATTTTTGGAACCGTGAAGTCCCAAAATCTTTGGGAGCTGGGACTCAATTCCTAGCGAAAGATCATGTGGAGTTCATAAAGAAGAGGGCTAGTGCTAGCTAGGACCCTTGTCAGGTTTCGGGGTTTTAGAGGTTGGAGTGTCGGGATTGTATCACACCAACATCCCCGAAGTCGCGATTCGTGAAAGTGCCTTTTGGTGTGGACCAAGTCATAGCGTTGTGGTCGTGTGGAGGAAGGCTCACACCTAGTGCTAGTTCGTGCATGCGGGGTTTTTGTATAAGGACCTGTGGATATATTTTTTGAAGGTTCCACCAGGAACTAAAGGAGTCATTTCGGCTTAGGGGAGTTGAAGATCCATAGACTGAGAGGTCAAGAGGATCTTTCTGAGGTGTGGGTCTGCGTCAATAGCAATGTCGTTGTAGTCCATAATAGTTGAAGAACCTTTTTCATTGTGGGGACTTGAAGTCATTGGCCCAATTAATCCTAAGTCCAGTAAATATCATTTTTATATTCTTACTGCAACTGACAATTTTACAAAATGGCAAGAAGTTGTAGCTCTCAAGAAGGATGCTTTTGAAGAGATAATAAATTTCCTCAAAGAAAATATCTTATCAAGATTTGTTGTTCCAGAGAAGTTTATTACAAACAATGGATCAATATTTATTGGGTAAAAGTTTACCAAATTTTGTGGGGAATTTTGTATTATAATGGAACAATCTTCAAATTATTATCCCCAAGGAAATGGTTTAGTTGAATCTACAAACAAAACATTGATCCAAATCCTTAAGAAAATAATTGATGCAAAATTAATAGATGCATTATGGGCTAGTAGAATTACACCAAAAGACAACATTGGGTTGTCACCATACACACTAGTATATGGGAAAGAAGCAAAAATGCCAATTCATCTGGAACTAAATGCCTTGTCCTATGTTGTAAATTCTAAAGAAACAAAAGAAATTTCTCCTTTACAAAGAAGGTATACTCAATTGATGCATATGGAGGAACAAAGAAATGAGGTATTGAGGAAAATAAATCAAAGACAACTATCTATAAATAAATATTTTGATCAAAGTGCTTCAACCAAAGATTTTCAAAAGGGACAACTAGTATTGTTGTGGAACAAAGCTAAGGATAAATCTTCTTTACATACAAAATTTGAAGCATTGTGGATCGACCCCTTTGCGATTGAAAAAGTCTTGGGATATAATTCGTATTCACTCAGAGACATGAAGGGAACAGTTCAGATGTTATCAGTCAATGGACAACATCTTAAAAGTTTTTTCTCTTGATCAATATTGCTCTCACCTGTACACAATATTTATTTTCCAGTACATATTTTTCCACTTAGTGGGTTGTGTTAGAACCATGATTTTTGTAGTTAGAGTTAGTCCTAGATGAGTCATATTTCGTGCATCAAAGCATGTGAGGTCAGTGATTGAATAACGAATGGGTTGAAATCAACAAGTAGCAGGTCTGGCCCTTGGAGTCAGGAAATGACGTAATGATTAGTCATGTGTGATTTGTAAATGTCCCTTTCCCTAAATATCGATTCATGTCAAAAAAGGGGAATTTACGTGCTAGAGATCGAGGAAAGTTGTTGGGATAAAGGTCACATTGAAATATATAACGAACATCATCACCTAATCATGAAGTCAGAAAGGTGAAAAATCACGATGCTCCTATCATTTGTACTTTGTCTCTCTTATCATTTGTACTTTTCACACTTCAAAGTGTACTCGTCGCATGAGTTTGCTGCAAAAATCTTCAACCTGCTTACAAACTTCTCTTTGACATGGATTTATCATCCTCTTCCATGATTCTATTCCTTATCCATTCAAGTATAAATACTGATCACCCGACATGCCTCTCCTTTACTTTCCAGATTTGTGCGTTGTCCATGGTTTTTTTTGCAAGCTATGGAGCCCTTCGTTGTGTGAAAAAATATTTCCATTGGTCGTATTGTAAGTCTGTTGATTCGAGTTTGCCATGTCTCCTTCATCATTTTCAGTCATTTCTTAAATTCTGTTGGAGTTCGCTGCAAACTAGTGTTTGGACGTTATTTTTTCTCGTAGTCAGCCTTTCTTCTTTGGAATTTCCTCCTGTCGTGCTGACTTTCTCACTGTGCCAAAATCTCCTATCTCGTGACAAGTCTCCCAGTACTTTTCTATTGCACCCAGTTCTTCCACTACGTCAGAATTGTCCATCGCAATTCCCGACCATGACAAGTCTCTCATTGCTATTTTCCACTGCACCGAGTTTCCCCACTGCGTCGAAATTTTCCATCGCACTTTACTGCCGCGCCATGAAATCCTGTGGCTGATTTTTGTTTATCGCGTAAAGATTTAGTTACTTCCTTTCTGATAGTCTCTATGAAGTCTGTCATTCTTATTTTCTACGCAGAGAGGGTGTTACAGTTCATTACCTCTCTCATGATATAAATATATACTAGCATCATGTCAGCATCCCAAAGCATAAGAAAGCAGGCAAGAAGTGGCAGGGTCGTGAGGCATGAGCCTCAAGACCTAGAATTAATAAATGAAGACCCAAAAATCATGGCGTATTTTGAACAAGCCAGATGTATGCGCTTCTGTGAAAAGATCAAAGGGTATAATGGGAAGCTAGATGAGCAGTTCACCCTCAATTTTACTGGGGTCAGCGCGACCATTGCGAGAATCACCTTCTAAGTGACAGAGGAAACTCTGTTAGCTACGACAGAGATCCCTCCGTGTGGACAAAAATGGCTTAAAGGCGTGCCTTTAGACATTTTGTGCAATAAAGACTTCATCAAGACCGACTGTCTAAATGAGAAAATTGGAGCTGACATTTCAAGACAGTACCTCCGGGAGCCTTTCCAAAAGATTCTAAAGTTAATCAGAAGATATTTCACTTGTGAAGGAAGGTTTGATAGGGTGTACCCATATCACATCAGGTTGTTGATGCACTTCACAGGGAAAAAACCTTTGAATCTACCTTTCTTCTTGTACAGAAGCTTGGAAAAGATGGTAGACAGTGTCCAGGTCAAGGCTAGACAACTAGGGAACAATTTATCCCATTTGTCATTAATCATGTTGTTAGTTGTCAAAGAATTGAGACATTTGAACAAGGACTAGGATTCATTTATGATTTCGGCTGACATCCCCAGAGACCCCAAATTAGAAATTCTTCTATCTGCGAGGGAAACAACATTCCATAGCGCAGGGGTGAGAAAATAAGATGTCACAAGAAAAGGAAAGGTAAAGGAAATAGAAGACTCGTCGTCCCACTAGCCAACACCTTGGAAAAGAGGCAGACCGAGGTTGAATAATAAAACCGAGGAGATCCAAGCTCCCGGTAAACTATGCACCCATTATGTTTCCAAGATATTACTCATGCGTGTCGTTCGACTAGAGCTTGTTGAAGGTGAAAGCATGGGAATTGATGAAAGGATGAGGAAGTCAGGTGATGAAAACGTGAGTGTTCAGGATTTGTTGCAACAACTGAAGAAAGTGCAACTCGCTATTGCCGAAATTTATCAAGAAAACAGAGAATTAAGAAGGCAACTAGAAGAAAGGACTATTGAAATGACAACGTCGCAAAGTCGAGCAGGGAATGTAAATTAGCTCAAAAAAATCTCCGAGAGGCACAAGACATAATTATCCAACTGTGAGAGGAACATAGGTTGTCAAAAGAAAGAATCACAAAGCATTTCAAGGAGTGCAGAACGAGCATTGATAACGCCTATGCAACTCTCACCAGTTCTCAAGAAAAACTAAAAAGAATCATGGTCTTGTGGAGATAGGTGAAGAGTCTAAGCAAACAAAATTGGTCTCTTAGAAAAACACTCAGAATTTTAAGGTTGTAGGTGAGATCGGAGGCATGAGTAAGACAACCCCATTTTTTCTTTTTGGATCATGGCATGAAATCTTTCTCCGTGCATATCATGTTTTCTTCTAGTAACAAGAAGTCTAACGTGACACTTGTGCAGTGAATATTTTTTGCGCAGATGTTGTCAACTTACCTACTGAGGAGGGTAGGTATAAATAAAATTCATGCCAGTTTTGGAAGAGATGCATGGTCCCCCAACTGTTGCTGCCAACTGGAGTTGCACAAGCGACCGCAAATGGACGTCTGCTACACCAACTTGCCGCGTGCATGCTACAACTAGTGATCGTGCAACAACAACTAGAGCCCGTTATACAAAGGTGACAAAGTTTCCAAGAGTACACTTGATTACTTAGGCACCCCCTTGAAAGAAAACATTGATTTATCACAACCTGGTTTTACTCATGACCGAATGATTGAGACAAATGTGTCAGTTATGTTATGATTGAGTGCAGTCGAGTTTCTATTTTTGGTAAACTCTATTGAAAAGGTTGTACGGGGGGGAAGTAACCAAATTCGATATTCTAGGGGAAATTAGTTCTAGGCATAGTAGCCCAAGAGGGCTTTAGTTTTCCATGTATTGTATCTTTTCGATGTAAGTTGGGTTGACAAAGTAGTGTAGACAAAGGCCTATTGAATGCAATCTTTGAATCTGATGGAAATATTAATACAGAGGTCCCGAAGCTTTGACGAAAATATTCTATTGGTGGTGGTTTGATGTATTGTGATCCTATCTTTCTATGTACTTCATGTTTCCTTCAAATTCATGTATGTTTCATTTGTTTAAATTGGAAATATTTAAGGAGTTTAAAATTCATGGCACAATGCTTTAGGCTCAACCTTTTAAACTTTGTGTTTTTCTTCTAAGTAAGTTAGAATTCATCTTTAATGGTGCTCTGATTTTCTTTATGTCCCCCTTTCTTCCTCCATACACAACGACATTAAAACTGAAAGACCATTTCCTATTTAGCCTTTATCCTCTCAAAGATTCCCTTACTAGTCATTGATTTCTCTCGTTTCAGGGGGTTGACTCCATAGCCCAAAGTTTTTTATTTCCTTTCCAGCAAAACCAGAAAACACTTTCTCGAACATATAAATCTAGCTAAAAATCCAAAGTTATTATCTATCAGAGACTAGGTCTCAGAGAGAGCCCTCTCTAAATTGGAAAGGCTAGTTTCTAGTCTTAAATTTGGTTTGCAGGTTACCTTGGTAGTTCGTTTCCCTTCAGCCCAACAATTTACCAAGTGCTAACAGGTTTCTATCCCACGGTTGGATCCAGTTGTTGATCATAAAATGTGCTAAGTCATAAATCTCTCTCTCTCTCTCTCTTATATTGTGTTCCCATACTTAGAAAAATTTTCAATTCTATGGCGGGTTCATAAGTCTAGTTGTAACTTCTGCTACCCTCAAAGTGCACCATTCTACTCCACTCTCACACAAATGCACCAATACGTAGAGTCTTCTTGAGTATTTTGTGGGTTCACACATATTGTCTTGCAAGTCTAATTTTTCGTCATCATTAGAATGCACTGCAATCTTCCACCATATCTATTTTGTACCAACACTTAGTTCATTTTGTGTTTTTTGCGGGTTCATTGCATTGTCCTGTTAAATCCCAAAACTTCTCCATCATCAAAATGCACACCATGTTTTGCGACCCTCATATTGCACTATAATTAGAAACTTTTTGAGTTTTTCGTCGCGGGTTGTAACACCTTGCTTTCTCCCAAGACTATAATTATGCACAAACCTTATATGTTAATAATAATATGAGGCATGTAATTGTGTTTTGATTTAATATAAACACCAAAATACGTATTGAGAGGGAAAAACTTTGATAAGTACTAGCCATGATACACCAAAAGTAATTGATGAAGTAGAGGACTAATGGGATAGTTGAGTGAAATGAATAAAAATGCATCAGTGAAGAAAATAAGAAGCTTGAACATAAGCTCATATATTCTTACAAACATGATGATTTCACCTCCAACACACCAGACTGATGGAAGAGACCACACAAGAATTAAAGAGAAGGTCATAAAGGTGGTTGGTTAGTAATGACAATCACAATTGACCCATCCATAGAAATAATGGAAAATTGAATGGTTGACAAAATGTACCACAAACTTCCCCTTCATATGGAGAAAGGGTGGATTGTAGGTTACGTTTGAAGAATTCAACAGAGAGAACGAGGAATGGAGAAAAGAGGTAATGCGAGTAGAGAGAGAGAGAGAGAGAGAGAGAGAGAGAGAGAGAGAGAGAGAGAGAGAGAGATGAAAAAAAAACACATATGAACGCAGGAAAAGAAGAGATCTCATAGAAACGAGCAACAGAGTGCAGAAGGCATCTGCATTGATTAAGAAAGAACAAGATACCTTTCTTGAAGAAAATAGGAATCTTGTCCAAGATGAGGATGATCACCCTGAACATAGAAAACTCAGATCCTGAACTAGAGAAATAGTGGGTTGCAACTTGGTGCTTACTGGACAAAAAATGACATTGTTAAGGGGAGGTCATCGAGGGACTGTTAAACATAGAAGGGAATCCCTTGTGTAGAGGAAATCCAATTGAGAAACCACTTGATAAACCTGTGTTGATTATTACATCGACGTGAGACATTCTCTAGGACACAAACCTGAGAGAGAGACCCTGAGAGGGGTGTGTGGTTCCTATATGAGACATAGTTGGAATGTAGAGATGACCTCCTCCTTATAGAGAGTTGAGAAGAACTCTAGATGATTCTCCTGTGTAATGTAGTGAGAAAGGAGATATGTTGAGTTGGGCATGCCTGTGGCTGAGCACAAGGTGAATGTGTGAATTCCCATAGAGTTGGGTGCATCGTCATGAGATAGAGATGAAGATGATGTATTAGCCTCCTTTGAGCATAGATTTGATATGATGAACTCCAAATGAATATCTTGTGTAATGTAGTGGGAAAGAAGATCTGTTGAGTGGATGTGCCTATGGACGAGCATAGGTGAACGTGATCCTAGTGGTTGAGCACTGGTGAGAGTGGTTCTCCTATGTAATGCAGTGAGATAGAGATATGGACATCCATATGGATGTGCCCTTAGTGGATTAGCACTAGTGGGTGTTGAGATCCCTTGCTATATTATTCAAGAGTCAGACCTACCTGTAACCCTAATTGTAATGTAAAGTGTACAGGTCAAACCAACCTTAATGTAATTAATATTTAATGTAAAAGATAATTAATCTGGTTATTATTAATTATATTGTGAGTTAGATAGGTTGACCATGTTGTGCCAATAGACACTTATGTTGACAAGTCAAGTATAATATAAGTAAAGGTAGATTCCCCATTGAGGAATCATATCTTTTGTGTGAGTTTGGAAATTTCAGCAAGTACATCTTCTTGGGAAAAGTGCACACCTCTCTTGGGTGCTAGTCTTCTAGGGTTTGCAAGCACCCTCTTGTGTGCTAGTTTTTCTTGGTGGTGAAGGTATTTCTCTTGAATAATATAGCAAAGGATTTGGCTGGGTTTTCTTCCCTTGTTGAGAAGGGTTTCCCAGGATACTTCTTGTTTGGCAGTATGTAGGGACTTCCGGATCATATTGAGTCCTTGAATTTAAGAAGTCGAGGTCTTGAAGGACTCAAAAAATGGCTAAGTCCTTTGAATGGAAAGTTATGAATCTGTAAAGCTTGTGTTGGTTGGCAAGGAACCATCGACGTTGATATGAATAGATCGTGACCGTTTATCGGTAATTAATCAAAAAAATTGTGTCAAAGATATTCCTTGGGCGTCGTGGGAAGGACTCTGAAATAGACCTATCAAAGTGAGATCTTCGGGAAGAAATCTCATGTATTGTAAAAATAACCCCGATGCAAAGACCCCAAATATTTTATCAAGATTTGTTGTTCTAGAGAAGTTTATTAGTACAATGAATCAATATTTATTCAGTCAACGTTTACCAAATTTTATGGGGAATTTTGTATTATAATGGGACAATATTCAAATTATTATCCCCAAGTAAATGGTTTAGCTGAATCTACAAACAAAACATTGACCCAAATCCTTAAGAAAACAATTGATGCAAAATTAATAGATGCATTATGGGCCAGTAGACTTACACCGAAAGACAACACTGGGTTATCACCATACACACTATTATATGGGAAAGAGAAAAATTTCCAATTCATCTGGAACTGAATGCCTTGCCCTATGTTGTCAATTCTGAAGAAACATACAAAATTTCTCCTTTACAAAGAAGGTATAATCAGTTGATGCATATGGAGGAACAAAGAAATGAGGCATTGATGAAAATAAATCAAAGACAACTATCTATAAATAAATATTCTGATCAAAGTGCTTCAATCAAATATTTTTAAAAGGGACAACTAGTATTGTTGTGGAACAAAGATAAGGATAAATCTTCTTTACATACAAAATTTGAATATTCATTGTAGATCAACTCCTTTGTGATTGAAAAATTCTTGGGATGTAATTCTTATTCGCTCATAGAAATGAAGGGAACTGTTTAGATGTTACCAGTCAATGGACAACATATTAAAAGTTTTTTCTCTTGATCAATATTGCTCTCACATGTACACAATCTTTATTTTCCAGTACATATTTTGTAAACCTTTATTATTAAATCTCTTTTCTCATACCGAATCCATGCCCAATGGGCAAGATTTTGGATTCTTAGTAACTCGCAGTGAGTTTCTATCCCACAGTTGGAGCTAATTGTTGATCATAAAATGTGCTAAGTCATAAATCTCTCTCTCTCTCTCTCTCTCTCTCTCTCTCTCTCTCTCTCTCTCTCATATTGTGTTCCTATACTTAGAAAAAATTTCAATTCTATGGCGGGTTCATAAGTCTAGTTGTAACTTCCACTGCCCTCAAAGTGCACCATTCTACTCCGCTCTCACACAAATGCAACAATACCTAGAGTATTCTTGAGTATTTCTCGGGTTCACACGTATTGTCTTGCAGTCGAATTTTCCATCATCATCAGAATGCACTGCAATCTTCCATTGTATCTATTTTGTACCAACACTTAGTTCATTTTGTTTTTTTTGTGGGTTCATTGCACTGTCCTGTTAAATTCCAAAACTTCACCATCATCAAAATGCACACCATGTTCTGCGACCCTCATATTGCACTATACTTAGAAACTTTTCAAGTTTTTAGTCATGGGGTGTAACACCTTGTTTTCTACCAAGACTGTAATTATGCACAAACCTTATATGTTAATAATCATATGAGGCATGTAATTGTGCTTTGATTTAATATAAAAACCAAAATACTGACTGAGAGGGAACAACCTTGATAAGTACTAGCCATGATACACCAGAAGAAATTGATGAAGTAGAGGAATGATGGGATGGTTGAGTGAAATGAAGAAAAATGCATCAGTGAAGAAAATAGGAATCTTGCACAACAAGCTTTCTATGTTTACAAACATGATGATTTCACCTCTAGCACACCAGACTGATGGAAGAAACCATGTGAACATTAAAGAGAAGGTCATAAAGGTGGTTGGTTCATAATTACAACCACAATTGACCCATCCATAGAAATAATGGCCAATTGAATGGTTGACAGAACGTACCACAAAATGCCCCTTCATATGGAGAAAGGGTGGAATAGAGGTTACGTTTGCAGAATTCAACAGAGATATTGAGGAATGGAGAAAAGGGGTAAAGAGAGAGAGAGAGAGAGAAAACACATATGAACACAAGAGAATAAGAGATCTCATAGAAACACGCAAGAGAGTGAAGAAGGCATGTGCATTGATT
The DNA here is from genome assembly GCA_009831015.1 of Picea engelmannii. Classification (NCBI taxonomy): domain Eukaryota; kingdom Viridiplantae; phylum Streptophyta; class Pinopsida; order Pinales; family Pinaceae; genus Picea; species Picea engelmannii. The sequence continues at coordinate 116,600 of ML793486.1, read as the reverse complement.
AAGAAAGAACATGATAGCTTTCTTGAAGAAAATAGGAAGCTTGTCCAAGTTGAGGATGATCACCTTGAACAGTGAAGACCCAGATCCTGAACTAGAGCAATAGTGGGCTGCAACTTGGTGCTTACTAGACAAAAACTGACACTGTTAAGAGGAGGTCACCGAGGGACTATTAAACAGAGAAGGGACTCCCTTGTGCAGAGGAAATCTAGTTGAGAAACCACCTGATAAACCTATAGAGACCCCGAGCTAAGTAGGAAGTGGCAACTTCTGTTGTGTCAGAGGGAGAAAGAGAGTAATAGGTCATCACAAACTTGGAGCCCTGCATAGTTAATTTCCCTAGTTGTATCATGGCTTTTCAAAGGGGTGGCGTGTTGGAGGAGGTGACTCTACAACAAGGCCTAAGGTTGGGAGGAAAGGCATCCTCTCTCAGTCAGTTGGATTGGGTCATTTCTTTATCAGATAAGTAATTCATTTGTATTAATATGAGTTATGTGAATGAATTATATGAATGAATTATGAGAATGCTTAAGAATAGAACAATTGTGTGCTTCTATATATATGTATATTTATATTTACGAATGCTTAAATCAAAGAGACACTTGTATTCTTAATCTATGGTCTGAATGTGGTAAGATGAGTGACATGGTGATGTATACAAATGTTTGGTTAAATTGTAGAAATGAATGAACCCAAACAACTACTTGTTGCAACACCCCATATGTACCAGGTGTGATGAGCCTGCAACCCATGCGAGGCCTAAACCCTAAGTATGGTAGTCTTTAGAGACTTCAGGATCATATTGAGTCCTCGAATTTCAAAAGCCGAGGTCTTGAAGGACTTAGAAAATGGATAAGTCCTTTGAAAGGATAGTTATGACTCTGTAAATATTGTGTTGGTCAACAAGGAACCACCGATGTTGATCTAAATAGATTGTGACCATTCATCGGTAATTAATCATAATTGTTGTGTCAGAGAGATTCCTTGAGCGTCGTGGGAAGGACTTCAAAATAGACCTATCAGAGTGAGACCTTCAGGAAGAAATCTCATGTATTGTAAAAATAACCCTGATGAAAAGACCATGAAGTTAGACTAGCGCCAATCATTGATCATCATGGGCCCCACTAGTAAATCAGAAAGATGAGATCTGACGGGGAATGTTAATTCAAAGATAAGTGTCAACAATTGTCTAGGTGAATGGGTTTAGCGCGAGCTTAGCTGGCTCAACATTGACTATTTTCACAATACGACCTTGATGGATTCATAGAAATTCCTCAATGACTTAGAAGCGTGAGTTTTATGAGAGGATGTCAGAAGCGCAGGTTTAACCATGGATGACATGGCTTGCCATCATGATAGTCATTGTGAGTTAAAGTGACAAGTGTCACTTACCCAAAGTTGGATGAGTTGATAGGAGTTTCCTAGAAGGAGAGTCATAAGCCTTGAATCAATCTCAACCTTCTATCAGGATATTTCAATTACGCCCACGACCATTTATTAAGGAGAAGGGTATATTCTTTAATGCTCTAGTCTCAAAGTAAGGAATGTGCACAAATTGTTCTAGCTCCAAACTGATGGCACCGGAGGGGAATATTCTTGGATACCCTATCTATCGGAGGTAAGTCATAAGAGTGCTAGTAAAAATTCCAAGCGATGGTTCCAATGGTTCTACGTAGAACAAACTCATTCGATGACACAATTTCACAGGCACATGTAGGTGCAATGTAGTCGCCATGTCAGACTACAAACGTGTCAAGGTGTCGCATGGATGCCACATGTCAACGCTCAGAGAGGTCAAGGACCAAGGAACTTTAGAAAGTGATTATTACGATACCCCATCCCTTATAAAAGATACTTAGGGGGTCAGGTGTGTTACAAAGTGGTATCAGAGTGGTGTTCAAACCCTAGGCTTGAATGGGTCACTAAAACCATGAAAGGTTGTTTAAAAAAAAAATTGGGGGGCGGGGGGGGGATTTATGTTGTCTAAAACGTCTAAGTCAAAATATTCACATGAAATGATAATAATGATTGTTATTTCAACACATAGGATGAATTGAAAATACTCACAGAAGTGAATGGTACAACACAATATGGATGATCTCATGCACCTCAGAGATGAAGAATCTGACAGTCAAAGGGATAGAGAGACCCCTCCAGATTTGATGGCCATGGTGAGAAGTATGAAGGTTGATAATGAGAGGCTTATGAGGGCCCATGCTGAACAAGCATATTTGAATGCATTTTTACTGTAGAATATGTCTAAAATTCAAAAGCATCTGCAACAAGGTCCTAGCAATGCCAAGCTATAGCAGTCAAAGAAGTTGAAAATCCTTCGGATGCCCAAAAGCACGAAGTGGCTCACAATGATGTGGGAAGGAGTTATTCCAAAAGAAAACACCAAGGCACTAATAAAAGTGGATCAAGTGGAGGAAATTCCATGAAGTCCTCTGGTGAGAAGACTAATCTAGCAGGATAGTCCACTGGTGGCACAAATCCGGTATTTCTAAGAAGAGGAAGAGGCAGAAATCTCAGATTTTTTTGACTGAAGAATTCAAGAAGGCTAGGCCGCCTACCTTTGATGGTGATATAAATAAAGGAGAAGAGGTCGAAGCATGACTATTCAACTTGAAAAAGTGTTTCTGAGTACATAACTACTCAAACAATACCAAGGCAATAATTACGGTATTTAACCTGATTAGTGGGGCTTCTATTTGGTGCGAAGACCTCAAGGAAATCAAAAGGATAAGGGAAAGAAAGTTGACCTAGAAGCAACTTGAGAAATTTCGTAAGGCTTACCTATCTGAAAAGTATTATGATGACAAGATAAAAGAATTTTATGAGCTTAAGATGGGGCATTTTACCTTGCAGGTGTATGCAAAACGATTTATGGAACTATTGAGGTACATTCCCTACCTTAAGTATGAGAAGGAAAGGATCCAAAGTTTTCTCAGTGGGTTTCCATAATCATACCAATATCGAATTGAATTCAACAAACCCAAAACACTAGAAGAAACCATTCAGAAGGCTAATTGTTGCTACGATGAGTTGAAGCACACACATGAGTCTCCTAAGGTCTAGAAAAGAAGGGACAAGAGTCGATTCCATAAGAAAGGATTTAAGCCTCTTCCCTGTAAGAATTATGGGAAGGATGCACAATCGAGTCAACCAAGTAGGAGCGTGCATCAACAAAATTTTCCGTCCCAATGTAGGAATAAGCCAGTGGAACAGGCAAAGGAAAGAGAAGAGGAAACCAAGAAGGGACCTTTGCAATGTTGGGGATGTGGAGAGCCACATCTATCGAGGGATTGTCCCCATAGAAAAAATGATAGTAAAAGAGTGTATAACGTACATGGGGATACTATAGTCAACGACGTAGCCATGAACATACCGAGAATCTACACGGCGATGGAAATTGACAAGCAGACCACCAAGCTTTGGTGGTGGAATTAGAAGGTATCATTATTGGACAACCAATCTTTATTTTAATTGACCCATGATCTAATCTTAGTTATGTTTCACTTCGAGTAGTTGAGGCATGCTCATTACAGAGAAAGAAACACCCCAAGATGTGGCTAGTCCAGTTAGCCACAAAAACAAAGAGGAAAGTGGCAAAGGTCGTTGAAGCTTGTCCAATTCGGATTGAAAAATTTCAGACCCACGCGGATCTGAATGTTCTACCCCTTGGCTCTTATGACATATTATTAGGAATGGATTGGTTAGTCGCCCATAAGGAAAAATTGAATTTCTATGAGAAAACTCTAGAATGCAAAGATGAGGAAGGAAATACGATAATTTTACAAGGCATTCGAAAGTCAGTCTCTGTGAGACAAATATCAACGTTACAACTCAAGAAGTATAGTAGAAGAGGGTGTCCTTTGTATTCTATACAAGTGATAAATTAATTGGAAAACAATGAGTTGAAGGTTGAAGACCATCCTGTGTTATGGGAGTTCAGGGATGTGTTTTCGAAGGAGGTGTCGGGATTACCTTCGAAAAGAGACCTTGATTTTTTAATTGATCTCATGTCGAGAGTGGTGCCAACATCGAGAGTTCCTTATAAGATGAGTTCCCTAGAGTTGGTGGAACTGAAAATGCAGTTGAAAGAAATGATGGATAAAGGTTACATCAGACCGAGTGTATCCCTGTGGGGAGCACCAACCCTTTTTGTAAAGAATAAGGATGGCACCTTAAGGTTATGCATCAATTACTGACAACTGAAAAAGATGACCATCAAGAACAAGTACCCTTTTCCCATAATATATGATCTATTTGATCAACTCAGAGGGGCTACAATTTTCTCAAAAATATATTTGAGATCGGGATATCATCGAGTTAGGATTAAGGACGAAGACATCCATAAGACAATCTTTACGACAAGGTATGGACACTATGAGTTTTTTGTGGTGTTGTTTGGACTTACAAATGCACCAACAACGTTCATGTGTCTAATGAACAGAGTACTCAACAAGTACCTATACAAGTTCATATTAGTGTTTGTGGATGGCATTTTGGTGTATTCTAAGAATTGAGAAGAACATGAAGAACATATCATAATGGTGTTGCAGGTGTTAAGAGAGCACCAACTATATGCCAAATTTAGCAAGTGCGATTTCTTTAAAAAGGAAATCTAGTATCTAGGCCATAGACACAGCGAAGATCAAAGCAATCATGGATTGGTTGGCTCCTAGAAATGTAACGAAAGTGGGATCCTTCATGGGATTGGATAGATATTACAAAAGGTTTATCAAGGGATTCTCCAAGATCAGGAACCCTATTACATCGCTACAAAGGAAGCGAAAGAGATTCGTTTGGTCACCAGAATGCAAATATAGTTTCCACAATTAAAGTAGCGGTTAACCAATGCCCTTGTTTTAAGGATCGCATACCCTAAAAAAGACTTCTTTGTTTTCACAAATTCTTGCAAGGAGGGAATTGGTGGAATCCTCATGCAAGAAGGACAAGTAGTTTGTTATGAATCATGAAATCTAAATGAACATGAGAAGAAGTATGCTACCCATTACTTAGAACTTGCCGCAATTATGCATGCATTGAAGATGTGGAGACATTACCTGCTCGAGAAGATATTTATCCTCATGAATGACCATTGTGGTATGAAGTATTTATTCAACCAACCAAAGTTGAATGCTAGACAGGCCAAGTGGATGGAATTAATCAGTGAGTTTGACTTCAAAATCAAGCACATAAAAGGAAAAGAGAACAGAGTAGATGATGCGCTCAGCCAAAGCATTCAAAAAATACACCTAACAACAACAAGTGGATGTGAGTCCAACATTCAACAGATAATTAAGACCCTCGTGTTAGAAGACTAGTTCTTCAACCCAGTGAGGGAAAAGTTGTAGAGAGAACCTAAGGAAAAGAGGTACGAAGGATATCAACTAAGAGTTGATGACCTATTGACATACAACAAGAGGCTATACATCCTTGATTGATTATGGATGAGTTCCATAGGAGGCCCTACGTCGGTCATCCTGCTTATCAAAAAATGGTGACAATAGTTAGACAACTATATTATTGGCCTAAGATGAAGCAAGACATTGCTCAATATATCTCAAAGTGCCTAGAGTTCCAACAGGTGAAGATCGAGCATCGAAACCCTATGGGACTATTGCAACCCATACAGATACCAAAGTGGAAATGGGAAGTGATTTCCATGGATTTCATCACGGGTTTACCAAATATGGTCAAAAAACATGACACAATCATGGTTTTGGTGGGTAAGCTGAGTAAGGCAACTCATTTTATTCCCATAAAGTCCACCTTTAAATCCATAGACGTTGCCAATGTTTTCATGAAAGAGATATTCAATTTTCACGGTTTTCCAAAAACCATAATCTCAGACAAAGATACCAAATTCACCTCAAATTTCTGGCAAAGCTTGTTTTCGGGTTTAGAGACACAGTTTGCATTTAGTACGGCCTACCATGCTCAAACCAATATTCAGACCGAAAGGGTGAACAAAGTACTAGAGGATATGTTGTGAATGCATGTTATGCATAAACCCAAGAAGTGGGAAGAATATCTACCTTTGGTAAAATTTGTGTACAACAATGGTTATGAAGAATTGTTAAAGATGAGCCCGTTTGAAGCTCTATATGGCAGGAAGTGCATAATTCCAATTAGTTGGGATATTCCAGTGGAAAAAATTACACTTGGACCTGAGTTACTAAAGGAAATGGAGCAACCCATGGTTCATATAAGAATGAATCTGAAAATTTCCCAAGATAGACAAAAGAGTTATACTGATAGTAAGAGAACCCCCAGAGAGTTCAAAATAGGAGACCATGTATATCTATGAGTAAAACCCAAGAGAATTTCCCTGAAAGTGGGAATGTGTGCTAAGTTGGATCCCAGATACTGCAAACCATTTGAAATCCTAGAGAGAATAGGACCAGTAGCATACAAACTTGCTTTACCACCCACTATTAGAGCACATAATGTATTCTATCTATCTTTCTTAAAGAAATATGTGCATGACTCTAATCACATTATTGATTGGACTGTAATACAGGTGAAACCAGAAGAAGAATTCCATCCATATCCCAAATGTATCCTAGATAGGAGAGAAACGATGCTCCGAAACCAAGCCATCACACAGGTCAAGGTGCAATGGAATCATTTTGGAGATGATGAAGCTACATGGGAGTTGGAAGATGCCATGAGATTGGCATACCCATTTTTGTTTACTATATAATTGTAAAAGCATGGTGTTT
>ML793486.1:94646-109822 GCA_009831015.1 Picea engelmannii | reverse complement strand
ATATTGTGTTCCTATACTTAGAAAAAATTTCAATTCTATGGCGGGTTCATAAGTCTAGTTGTAACTTCCACTGCCCTTAAAGTGCACCATTCTACTCCACTCTCACACAAATGCAACAATACCTAGAGTATTCTTGAGTATTTCTCGGGTTCACACATATTGTCTTGCAGTCTAATTTTCCATCATCATCAGAATGCACTGCAATCTTCCACTGTATCTATTTTGTACCAACACTTAGTTCATTTTTTTTTTTTGTGGGTTCATTGCACTGTCCTGTTAAATTCCAAAACTTCACCATCATCAAAATGCACACCATGTTCTATGACCCTCATATTGCACTATACTTAGAAACTTTTCAAGTTTTTAGTCATGGGGTGCAACACCTTGTTTTCTACCAAGACTGTAATTATGCACAAACCTTATATGTTAATAATCATATGAGGCATGTAATTGTGTTTTGATTTAATATAAAAACCAAAATACTGACTGAGAGGGAACAACCTTGATAAGTACTAGCCACGATACACCAAAATAAATTGATGAAGTAGAGGAATGATGGGATGGTTGAGTGAAATGAAGAAAAATGCATCAATGAAGAAAATAGGAATCTTGCACAACAAGCTTTCTATGTTTACAAACATGATGATTTCACCTCTAGCACACTAGACTGATGGAAGAGACCACGTGAACATTAAAGAGAAGGTCATAAAGGTGGTTGGTTCATAATTACAACCACAATTGACCCATCCATAGAAATAATGGCCAATTGAATGGTTGACAGAACGTACCACAAAATGCCCCTTCATATGGAGAAAGGGTGTACTAGAGGTTACGTTTGCAGAATTCAACAGAGATATTGAGGAATGGAGAAAAGGGGTAAAGAGAGAGAGAGAGAGAAAACACATATGAACACAAGAAAATAAGAGATCTCATAGAAACGTGCAAGAGAGTGCAGAAGGCATGTGCATTGATTAAGAAAGAACATAATAGCTTTCTTGAAGAAAATAGGAAGCTTGTCCAAGCTGAGGATGATCACCTTGAACAGTGAAGACCCAGATCCTGAACTAGAGCAATAGTGGGCTGCAGCTTGGTGCTTACTAGACAAAAACTGACATTGTTAAGGGGAGGTCACCGAGGTACTATTAAACAGAGAAGGGACTCCCTTGTGCAGAGGAAATCCAGTTGAGAAACCACCTGATAAACCTGTAGAGACCCCGAGCTAAGTAGGAAGTGGCAACTTCTGTTGTGTCAGAGGGAGAAAGAGAGTAATAGGTCATCACAAACTTGGAGCCCTGCATAGTTAATTTCCCTAGTTGTATCATGGATTTTCAAAGGGGTGGTGTGTTGGAGGAGGTGACTCTACAACAAGGCCTAAGGTTGCGAGGAAAGGCATCCTCTCTCAGTTAGTTGGATTGGGTCATTTCTTTATCACATAAGTAACTCATTTGTATTAAGATGAGTTATGTGAATGAATTATGAGAATGCTTAAGAATAGAACAATTGTGTGCTTCTATATATATGTATATTTATATATATGAATGTTTAAAACAAAGAGACACTTGTATTCTTAATCTATGATCTGAATGTGGTAAGATGAGTGACATGGTGATGTATACAAATGTTTGGTTAAGTCGTAGAAATGAATGAACCCAAACAACTACTTGTTGCAATACCCCATATGTACCAGGTGTGATGAGCCTGCAACCCATGCGAGGCCTAAACCCTAAGTTTGGTAGTCTTTAGAGACTTCAGGATCATATTAAGTCCTCAAATTTCAAAATCCGAGGTCTTGAAGGACTTAGAAAATGGATAAGTCCTTTGAAAGGAAAGTTATGACTCTGTAAATATTGTGTTGGTCAACAAGGAACCACCGATGTTGATCTGAGTAGTTCGTGACCATTCATCGGTAATTAATCATAATTGTTGTGTCAGAGAGATTCCTTGAGCGTCGTGGGAAGGACTTCAAAATAGACCTATCAGAGTGAGACCTTCAAGAAGAAATATCATGTATTGTAAAAATAACCCCGATGAAAAGACCATGAAGTTAGACTAGCGCCAATCGTTGATCATCACGGGCCCCACTAGTAAATCAGAAAGATGAGATCTGACGGGGAATGTCAATTCAAAGACAAGTGTCAACAATTGTCCAGGCGAATGGGTTTAGCGCTAGCTTAGTTGGCTCAACATTGACTATTTTCATAGTATGACCTTGATGGATTCATAGAAATTCCTCAATGACTTAGAAGTGTGAGTTTGATGAGAGGATGTCAAAAGCATAGGTTTAACCATGGTTGACATGGCTTTCCATCATGATAGTCAGTGTGAGTTAAAGTGACAAGTGTCACTTACCCAAAGGTGGATGAGTTGATAGGAGTTTCCTAGAAGGAGATTCATAAGCCCTGAATCAATCTCAACCTTCTATCAGGATATTGCAATTACGCCCATGACCATTTATTAAGGAGAAGGGTATATTCTTTAATGCTCTAGTCTCAGAGTAAGGAATGTGCACAAATTGTTCTAGCTCTGAACTGATGGCACCGAAGGGGAATATTCTTGGATACCCTATCTATCGAAAGTAAGTCATAAGAGTGCTAGTAAAAACTCCAAGCGATGGTTCCAATGGTTCTACGCAAAACAGACTCATTCGATGACACAATTTCATAGGCACATGTAGGTGCAATGTAGTTGCCATGTCAAACTACAAACGTGTCAAGGTGTCACGTGGATGCCACATGTCAACACTCAGAGAGGTCAAGGACCAAGTAACTTTAGAAAGTGATTATTACGATACCCCATCCCTTATAAAGGATACTTAGGGGGTCAGGTGTGTTACAAAGTGGTATCAGAGTGGTGTTCAAACCCTAGGCTTGAATGGGTCACTAAAACCATGAAAGGTTGTTTAAAAAAAAAATGGGGGGGGGGGATTTATGTTGTCTAAAACGTCTGAGTCAAAATATTCACATGAAATGATAACAATGATTGTTATTTCAACACATAGGATGAATTGAAAATACTCACAAAAGTGAATGGTATAACACAATATGGATAATCTCATGCACCTCAGAGATGAAGAATCTGACAGTCAGAGGGATAGAGAGGCCCCTCCAGATTTGATGGCCATGGTGAGAAGTATGAAGGTTGATAATGAGAGGCTTATGAGGGCCCATGCTGAACAAGCATATTTGAATGCATTTTTACTGCAGAATCTGTCGAAAATTCAAAAGCATCTACAACAAGGTCCTAGCAATGCCAAGCTATAGCAGTCAAAGAAGTTGAAAATCCTTCGGATGCCCAAAATCATGAAGTGGCTCACAATGATGCGGGAAGGAGTTATTCCAAAAGAAAACACCAAGGCACTAATAAAAGTGGATCGAGTGGAGTAAATACCACGAAGTCCTCTGGTGAGAAGACTAATCTAGCAGGATAGTCCACTGGTGGCACAAATCCAGTATTTCTAAGAAGAGGAAGAGGCAGAAATCTTAGAGTTTTTTGACTGAAGAATTCAAGAAGGCTAGGCTGCCTACATTTGATGGTGAGATAAATAAAGGAGAAGAGGTCGAAGCATGGCTATTCAAATTGAAAAAGTATTTATGAGTACATAACTACTCAGACAATACCAAGGCAATAATTACGGTATTTAACCTGATTAGCGGGGCTTCTATTTGGTGCGAAGACCTCAAGGAAATCAAAAGGATAAGGGAAAGCAAGTTGACCTAGAAGCAACTTGAGAAATACTTTCGTAAGGCTTACCTATCTGAAAAGTATTATGATGACAAGATAAAGGAATTTTATGAGCTTAAGATGGGGCATTTTACCTTGCAGGTGTATGCAAAACGATTTATGGAACTATTGAGGTACATTCCCTACCTTAAGGATGAGAAGGAAAGGATCCAAAATTTTCTCAGTGGGTTTCCATAATCATACCAATATCAAATTGAATTCAACAAACCCAAAACACTGGAAGACACCATTCAGAAGGCTAGTTGTTGCTACGATGAGTTGAAGCACACACATGAGTCTCCTAAGGTCTAGAAAACAAGGGACAAGAGTCTATTCCATAAGAAAGGATTTAAGCCTCTTCCATGTAAGAATTATGGGAAGGATGCACAATCGAGTCAACCAAGTAGGAGCGTGCATCAACAAAATTTTCCATCCCAATGTAGGAATAAGCCAGTGGAATAGGCAAAGGAAAGAGAAGAGGAAACCAAGAAGTGACCTTTGCAATGTTGGGGATGTGGAGAGCCACATCTATCGAGGGATTTTCCCCATAGAAAACATGATAGTCAAAGAGTGTATAACATACATGGGGCTACTATAGTCAACGACGTAGCCATGAACATACCGAGAATCTACGTGGCGATGGAAATTGACAAGCAGACCACCAAGCTTTGGTGGTGGAATTAGAAGGTATCATTATTGGACAACCAAACTTTATTTTAATTGACCCATGATCTAATCTTAGTTATGTTTCACTTCGAGTAGTTGAGGCATGCTCATTACAGAGAAAGAAACACCCCAAGATGTGGCTAGTCCAATTAGCCACCAAAACAAAGAGGAAAGTGGCAAAGGTCGTTGAAGCTTGTCCAATTCGGATTGAGGAATTTCAGACCCACGCGGATCTAAATGTTCTACCCCTTGGCTCTTATGACATATTATTAGGAATGGATTGGTTAGTCGCCCATAAGGAAAAATTGAGTTGCTATGAGAAAACTCTAGAATGTGAAGATGAGGAAGGCAATACAATAATTTTACAAAGCATTCGAAAGTCAGTCTCTGTGAGACAAATATCAACGTTACAACTCAAGAAGTATAGCAGAAGAGGGTGTCCTTTGTATTCTATACAAGTGATAAATTAATCGGAAAACAATGAGTTGAAGGTTGAAGACCATCCTGTGTTATGGGAGTTCAGGGATGTGTTTTTGAAGGAGGTGTCAGGATTACCTTCAAAAATAGACCTTGATTTTTCAATTGATATCATGTCGAGAGTGGTGCCAACATCGAGAGTTCCTTATAAGATGAGTGCCCTAGAGTTGGTGGAACTGAAAATGCAGTTGAAGAAATGATGGATAAAGGTTACATCAGACCAAATGTATCCTTGTGGGGATCACCTACCCTTTTTGTAAAGAATAAGGATGGCACCTTAAGGTTATGCATCAATTACTGACAACTGAACAAGATGACCATCAAGAACAAGTACCCTTTTCCCATAATAGATGATCTATTTGATCAACTCAGAGGGGCTACAATTTTCTCAAAAATATATTTGAGATCAGGATATCATCAAGTTAGGATTAAGGACGAAGACATCCATAAGACAACCTTTACGATAAGGTATGGACACTATGAGTTTGTTGTGGTGTCATTTGGACTTACAAATGCACAAACAATGTTCATGTGTCTAATGAACAATGTGCTCAACAAGTACCTAGACAAGTTCATATTAGTGTTTGTGGATGGCATTTTGGTGTATTCTAAGAATTGAGAAGAACATGAAGAACATATCAATGGTGTTACAGGTGTTAATAGAGCACCAACTATATGCCAAATTCAATAAGTGTGATTTCTTTAAAAAGGAAATCTAGTATCTAGGCCATAGACACAACGAAGATCATAGCAATCATGGATTGGTTGGCTCCTAGAAATGTAACGAAAGTGGGATCCTTCATGGGATTGGATAGATATTACAAAAGGTTTATCAAGGGATTTTCCAAGATCGGGAACCCTATTACATCACTACAAAGGAAGCGAAAGAGATTCGTTTGGTCACCAGAATGCAAAGATAGTTTCCAACAATTAAAGCAACGGTTAACCAATGCCCTTGTTTTAAGGATCGCATACCCTAAAAAAGACTTCTTTGTTTTCACAAATGCTTGCAAGGAGGGAATTGGTGGAATCCTCATGCAAGAAGGACAAGTGGTTTGTTATGAATCACGAAATCTAAATGAACATGAGAAGAAGTATGCTACCCATTACTTAGAACTTGCCGCAATTGTGCATGCATTGAAGATGTAGATACATTACCTGCTCTAGAGGATATTTATCCTCATGAATGACCATTGTGGTCTGAAGTATTTATTCAACCAACCAAAGTTGAATGCTAGACAGGCCAAGTGGATGGAATTAATCAGTGAGTTTGACTTCAAAATCAAGCACATAAAAGGAAAAGATAACCAAGTAGATGATGCACTCAGCCAAAGCGTTCAAAAAATACACCTAACAACAACAAGTGGATGTGAGTCCAACATTCAATAGAGAATTAAGACCCTCTTGTTAGAAGACTAGTTCTTCAACCCAGTGAGGGAAAAGTTGTACCGAGAACCTAAGGAAAAGAGGTACGAAGGATATCAACTAAGAGTTGATGACCTGTTGACATACAACAAGAGGTTATACATCCTTGATTGATTATGGATGAGTTCCATAGGAGGCCCTACGTCGATCATCCTGCTTATCAAAAAATGGTGACAATATTTAGACAACTATATTATTGGCCCAAGATGAAGCAAGACATTGCTCAATATATCTCAAAGTGACTAGAGTTCCAACAAGTGAAGATCGAGCATCGAAACCCCGCGGGACTATTGCAACCCATACAGATACCAAAGTGGAAATGGGAAGTGATTTCCATGGATTTCATCACGGGTTTACCAAATACGGTCAAACAACATGACACAATCATGGTTTTGGTGGATAAGCTGAGTAAGGCAACTCATTTTATTCCCATAAAGTCCACCTTTAAATCCATAGACGTTGCCAATGTTTTCATGAAAGAGATATTCAAGTTGCACGGTTTTCCAAAAACCATAATCTCAGACAAAGATACCAAATTCACCTCAAATTTTTGGAAAAGCTTGTTTTCGGGTTTAGAGACACAGTTTGCATTTAGTACGACCTACCATGCTCAAACCAATATTCAGACTGAAAGGGTGAACAAAGTACTAGAGGATATGTTGTGAATGCATGTTATGCATAAACCCAAGAAGTAGGAAGAATATCTACCTTTGGTAAAATTTGTGTACAACAATGGTTATGAAGAATTGTTAAAGATGAGCCCATTTGAAGCTCTATATGGCAGGAAGTGCATAATTCCAATTAGTTGGGATATTCCAGTGGAAAAAATTACACTTGTACCTGAGTTACTGAAGGAAATGGAGCAACCCATGTTTCATATAAGAAAGAATCTGAAAATTTCCCAAGATAGACATAAGAGTTATATTGATAGTAAGAGAACCCCCAGAGAGTTCAAAATAGGAGACCATGTATATCTATGAGTAAAACCCAAGAGAAGTTCCCTGAAAGTGGGAATGTGTGCTAAGTTGGATCCCAGATACTGCAAACCATTTGAAATCCTAGAGAGAATAGGACCAGTAGCATACAAACTTGCTTTACCACCCACTATTAGAGCACATAATGTATTCTATATGTCTTTCTTAAAGAAATATGTGCATGACTCTAATCACATTATTGATTGGACTGTAAGACAGGTGAAACCAGAAGGAGAATTCCAGCCATATCCCAAATGTATCCTAGACAGGAGAGAAATGATGCTCCGAAACCAAGCCATCACACAGGTCAAGGTGCAATGGAATCATTTTGGAGATGATGAAGCTACATGGGAGTTGGAAGATGCCATGAGATTGGCATACCCATTTTTGTTTACTATATAATTGTAAAAGCATGGTGTTTTAAACACTAAGGACAATGTTTTATTAAGGGGGAGGGGAATGTAACACCCTGTTTTCTCCCAAGACTATAATTATGCACAAACCTTATATGCTAATAATAATATGAGGCATGTAACTGTGTTTTGATTTAATATAAACACCAAACTACTAACTGAGAGGGAACAACCTTGATAAGTATTGTCCATGATACACAGAAGAAATTGATGAAGTAGAGGACTGATGGGATGGTTGAGTGAAATGAAGAAAATTGCATCAATGAAGAAAATAGGAAGCTTTCACAACAAGCTCATCAATGCTTACAAACATGATGATTTCACCTCCAACACACCAGACTAATGGAAGAGACCACGTGAACATTAAAGAAAAGGTCATAAAGGTGGTTGGTTAGTAATGATGAAAGCAATTGGCCCATCCATAGAAATAATGGCCAATTGAATGATTGATAGAACATACCACAAACTATCCCTTCATATGGAAAAAGGGTTGACTGCAGGTTGCATCTGCAAAATTCAACATAGAGCATGATGAATGGAGAAAAGGGGCAATACAGGCAACTAGAGAGAGAGAGAGAGAACACAGGAAAAAAAGAGAGCTCATAGAAATGAGCAACATAGCGCAGAAGGCAGGTGCATTGATTAAGAAAGATTAGGATAACTTTCTTGAAGAAAATAGGAAGCTTGTCCAAGATGAGGATGATCACCATGAATAGAGAAGACCTAGATCTTGAACTAGAGCAATAGTGGGCTGCAACTTGATGCTTACTAGAAAAAAATGGCATTGTTAAGGGGAGGTTGATGAGGGACTGTTAAGCAGAGAAGGGACTCCCTTGTGCAGGGAAAATCCAATTGAGAAGCCACCCGATAATCCTGGAGAGGAACCAAGCTCAGTAGGAAGTGGCAACTTTTGTTGCGTCAGAGGTAGAAGGAGAGTAACCTTCTCAGGTCATCATAGAATTGGAGCCCTATGGAGTCAATTTCCTTGGTTGTATCATGGCTTGGCATGGGGGTTGCATTTTGTAGGAGGTGACTCTATAACGAGGCCTAAGGTTGGGAGTAAAGGCGTCCTCTCTCAGTAATTTGGATTGGGTCATTTCTTTATCAGATAAGTAACTCATCTATATTAAGATGACTTATGTGAATGACTTATGGGAATGCTTAAGAATAGAATGATTTTGTACTTCTATATATATATACGAATGCTTAAATCAAAGAGACACTTGTATGCTTAGTCTACGATCTAGATGCAATAAGATGAGTGACATGGTGATGTATAAAAATGTTTGGTTAACTCGTAGAAATGAATGAACCCAAACAACTACTTGTTCCAAGACCCCATATGTCCCTGGTGTGATGATCTTGCAACCCATGCAAGGCCTTAATCATATGTTTGGAATTTTGTAGAGACTTCAAGATCATATTGAGTCCTTGAATTTCAAAAGCCGAGGTATTGGATGACTTGAAAAATGGCTCATTCCTTTGAAAGGACAGTTATGACTCCGTAAATATTGTGTTGGTCAACAAGGCACCACCGACATTGAAATGAATAGAGTGTGGCCATTCATCAGTAATTAATTGAAATTGTTGTGTCGTAGATATTCCTCGAGCGTCATGGGAAGGACTCTGAAACAAAGCTATTGGAGTGAGACCTTCAGGAAGAAACCTCATGTACAGTAAAAATAACCCTGATGAAAAGAATTCAAATTTAGACTAGCACCAACCGTTGATCATCATGGGCCCCACTAGTAAATCAGAAATATGAGAGCTGATGGGGAACATCAATGAAAAGACAAGTGTCAAAAATTGTCTAGGCGAATGGTTTAGCGCAATCCTAGCTAGCTCAATGTTGACTATTTTCGAAGTATGACCTTGATGGATTCAGAAAAATTCTTTGATGACTTAGAAGCGTGAAGCCAAAGAGAGGATGTCAAAAGTGCAGGTTTAACCATGGATGAAATGGCTTACCAACATGATAGTTGGTGTGAGTTAAGGTGACAAGTGTCACTTACTCAAAGGTGGATGAGTTGAGAGGAGTTGCCTGGCAGGAGAAACGTAAGCCCTGAATCAATCTCAACAGTTTATCAGGATATTGAAATTACAACCACGACCGTTTATTAAGGAGAAGGGTATATTCTTCGATGCTTCGATCTCAGAGTAAGGAATGTGCACAAATTGTTCTAGCTTTGAACTGATGGCACTGAAGGGGAATATTCTTTGATACCCTACCTATCATAGGTAAGTCATAAGAGAACTAGTAAAAAGTCTGAGCGATGGTTCTGATGGTTCTGCACAAAATGTACTCATTCGATGGAAGAATTTCACAAGCACACATAGGTGCAACGTACTCGCCATGTCAGACTGTGAACATGTCGATGTGTCGTGTGGATGCCATGTGTCAACGCTCATACAGGTCAAGGACCAAGGAACTTTAGAATCAATTATTACGATACCCCATCCCTTATAAAGGATACTTTGGGGGTCGAATGTGTTACAAGGGTTGGTGGTGTTAGCACTTGGTAAATTTCCTAGAGGTTGAAAAAGAAAAAATCTACTAAGGTAACCTTATCCAACCACTTTTTAAAGCTGGGATCTAGCCCTTCTAGCTTCAGAGAGGGATCTCTCTATATAATTTAGCTTTGTTTAATTTCAAATATTAGGCTAGCTAAAGGAACTGTGGTTTTGTTGTAAAAGGGTTTTTGAAGTTGGTTGAGACAAACTACACATCCATTGGGCTATGGGGTCTGTATTTAATCAAATCTGAGATACAACCAGAAACGCCAAAGAAAACCTTCACAAGGCGAGATAACACCCTCACTGGATCTTTAGTAATTAAAATGATGGACAGAAGAAAAGATGAGGAAAATAACTTCAATTAACAAGCAGTTAATAATTTCTTAATTGAAGGTATTAGAAGATAAACATTTAAATCCCTAGAATCGGAAACAGGGTATCAAAGATAAATCCTGCAACATAACACTATTCATAAAGATTAGATTCAAAAAACAAAATGAATACGGAGAAAGAGAAACATTTAACTAAGGAAATCACATCACCAGTGAACATGCGCAATAATCCTGTAAAGTGCCTCCTCTTTATTAATGGTAGATCTCTTCAAAAATATTATAGTTTGATAGCGATAGGGTGTGCTAATCAACAACCCTCAATACTTCGAGAGTTGAAGTATTTATAATTCACATTACAAACGTTCCTATCATAACTGATCAGGACGTGTTCATTCTATTTTTAGCCCAACTACTTTAACTAATCAAAAACTGTTTGATGACTCATTACAACTGCATGCGGAAATTCTGGGGTAGGCCGTTGGCGAGGTGCCTTCGCAACTTCTTCTGACAGGACAGGTGACTGGATGCGACAACTCTTCTGCTAATCTAGTAGATCACACAGCTCCTCCCATCTGATATGACCTGGCACTGTGACTTTAAGCAATCTCTGGTACACTTCATCCAGGTCTGTATATTTAGCAAATGTAGGCTTGATGATGAATATGTGTTTAATCTCATGTCAGATACTGATATCCAACTGCAAGGCATCCATGAATGCTTTTCCTATGATGCTTCCCTGTATACCTGCGAACTTAGAAATGTCCTTAGATACTTCAGCCAACCTTTTCTTATAATCAGGGAGTGTCATTAATTTGTCATTAATGACCTTCATACCAGGCAGGCCCTTCCTTTGCAGAGCATCTATCTTGTGGAAAAAAATTTGCACTCCTTGATCCATGATTTGAATCTTTTCCTCAAGCTGAAGCATGAGACCTCTTTTGGTTAGAACTCTTTTCACCTCCAATATAGTTTCTGTCCTGTCCTCGATCTTCAATTCTTCGAGTTCCTCCTGGGTCTTGGAATTCAGGAATCTTATGATTTCGTTAGCTTGCACTGGCATGTCTCCCAGCTCAATTCTGATTTTCTCCACAGCCTGTTTGCTCCTCTCGAGCAACTCATTTTGTTCAAACATGATTTGAACCATAGGCCAGATTTCATTTATGGAGTTGGAAATATCTGTCCACACAATCTCTTTGACCTCAGCCAAAGTCTTTCCTGCCATTGTCTATTTCTGGAGCTGTTGTAACTCCTTCCTGATCTGCTCATTCACCTATTTCTCTTTGGACAGACTTATCTGGAAAGAAGTCTTTATCTCTTGAAGATTCTCCACTTCTTTCTTAAGCCGACTGATTTCAGACTCTTGCAGGTTCATTCTCTCCATAGACTTGGCCAGGTCTGTTGTTCCCTCTAGTAGTGGCACTGATGCAGCAGATGGAATGGCTGTCACTGTCGTTGTGCTCAATCCTGCAATTGGGATAGCACTCAATGGGATGCCTTCCATTGTCTTTGCTTGCTCTTTCTCTTTCAGCAGTCTTTCCATCTCTTTTAACTGAGCATTCTGCTCCATGAGTAATTTCAGCATCTCATCCTTTTCACCTTCCTTTTCAGCTATCTCCTTTGCCTGTGGGTCTTCTGTTGGAGGGAGCTTTAGCTGTTTTCTTAAAGACGTGATGTTAGTGTTTTTCTTTTTTATCATCTCTTCAGCTGCTTTGACATTCGCAGGGTCATAACCAATCTTGAGGACCAGCTCCTCCAACGTTTTGATTTTGTTGTCTTTTGTGAAAGACGATATTTTCTCCAGCTTCAGTTGGGTCTGGGCATTGCTCAAAGCTACCCAAAATTTTGATGCAGAAGCTGTATCGTGGGCCAAAGTGTGGAAAACCATCTTGCCAGTTTGCTTGTGCAGGTCCATCTGTTCTGCTGGATGCATGTCTTTAGCCTGAAACTCAAATGTGGCCCTTTTATAATCTGATATAACCTTGGGATCCAGCACTTGTGCTTGGAGGTAAGCCATATGCATCCTACCTTTCTCTGTATCAAATGTTGAAAGAAGCCTGTGTTGAGCTGTGGACGACTGCTTCTGGAACTGGGCATAAGTGCTGGTAGTAAGAGTCTGGTTTTTCTTTTTGATCAAATCATATTTTTCAAAAATGCCCAACTTGGGCCCGGTCTTGCTTGGTGGAGCATCTGTGGGAGAGTCTGTGGATTTTATAGCTGATGTTAATGCCTTGTGCTGACTCGAGCCGAAAGGTAGACTAGCGGGCTTGATCCTTGGGGTGGCTACTGTGGTGGTTGTGATCTCTTGCTCCACTGTCGTGCCTGTCATTGACACTATCCTTGGCTTTTTGGCGTGCATCTTAAACTCCTCCGATGACACCTATGTTACGGGAGACGACGATTCTTGTTGGGGCCTCTTTTCCTTGGGATTCTGAGGTGTGGCAGTGGGTGGCACACTTGTTGAGGGCACCTGCTTTTCCACCCCGACAGTTGGTTCCACGTCCACCAACGTATTAGCCTCCCACTCTGTCTGATTCCCAAATCTCTCGATTTTCGGCTTGGGCTCATGCGCATATGGGACGTTTTTATTTTTCTCTCTCATTTCAGAAATGATCCCACAGGGATCATAATGCCAGGTGAAACTTGTGAGGAATTTCATTTCCCTTAACATTCTGTCTGCTTCATCGCCTGCGCCTCTACTGTTACAAATGAAAGAGCCAATATGCCCTTTGATCCGCAATTGTTGCTTCTTCTTAAGGGAAACAAAGTGAATATCGTCAGAATTCATAATTTGTCTAATATATTCCAATGCGAAAATTCTTATCGGTATATATCTCGGCAGCTTGTACGGTGCCAATTCGCATCCGTAAACTCGAATCTCAGAGTGATTTTGATACAAGTACCAGTCTCCTATCTTCGCATTGTTCGAGAGGTGTAGAATTCTCCGGACTTCATCATTTATTCGTGGCTCAGGCATGCCACTCAACATACTTACCACAGGGTGGTAAAACTGGTCAATGAATGCTGTGAAGTCATATTTGACATAATTGCGTTTCAGAAGAGAAGTCCACGTTGTGACTGGCTGGGGCCTCCCGTCGACGTCCATATTCTGCGTGGAGAAATTGAACCTGTCGGCCTGGAAATAGATGAACATGTAAGACAGAATGGATGAATACCTGAACATGCCCTCTGTGGTGAAATTCACAAATTGTTCATGGATGTTATGGGCCAGGAAGGTGTTGTAATCGAACTGCGTGGTCGGTTGTTCATCGTTTGAGAAGATAGATAGAAAACCCAGGATGGGTTCATCTACCCATTGATCAGAATAGTACCCAAGCAGGGCACACAGGGAAGAAATAATTTGATTTCCCTTGGTGGAAAACAGGGAAGAAGGGGACAGGGGACTTGTGGACGGGAGCGGAGCGGAAGTGGGGAGAAAAATCTCGAAGATCTGAGCTCTCTGAGGGAAAGTCATTTTCTGGTATAGTTCAGTGAGGACTTCTAAGTTGAACGGGGATGCAGATTCAACATGGGTTATCTGCATCATCTGGTCGATATCTTCTGGGGTGATGAAGAAGAGGACGTCTCCAGACGAAGAAACAATGGCTTTCTGGTCGGGGATGTAATGGGCTTGGCATTTGAGGGCGAATTCTGGGAAATGATGAATTTGGGGGAAAAAATACAGGGGCAAATTGGACTCCCAGAGTCCAATTTTGTCACTCTGGTCCAGGAAGACTTCCCGGAGCCATGACTGCAGATCAGAGAAGTCAAAACTGCAAATAATGTCTGCTATCAATCGGTCTTTATCGACCAAGGGGATTTTATCCAGGTCAACCAGAGGGGGAAGAAAAGGATTTTCTTCTTCTTCAATTTGCTTTGTCTTAGACACCATTTCGGCAACTGTACCTGCAACAAACAATACGTTAGTGGGGTCGAATGACTGTAGGTGAAAGAAATGTGGGGAGCAATGGAGGAATAGAAGGTTTATGGCGCGATGGATGAATAACGAATACACATGGAAACGGTTGTTTTATTCAAAAATGGGTCGGTTGGACGCGGGAAAACGATCAGCGTGACAATGGGTATGTTATCCAGTTATTAATGGACAACGGGCCACTTGGGGTGATATGGCAGGTGACGGTGACCAAAGTATACGGACGACTGACGTGGAGGTTTGTGATTGGAGGCAAAAGTTGTTGAAGGGGGTTGGCCATGAATGGAAAGGGTAAAGGCCTGACAGCATGGACTGACAACAGTTACGGGATGGGACTTCAACCCGGGAGCAAGTGGGACAAGTGGACTTAGTGGAGGATGACACCCCGGAGTGACGGAGGCTGTCAGACGACATAAGGTGAAAAGACTTTCGGATCAATAGGAAAATGCCAACTGTGAAATGGGCCCGCTGCAAAGAATATTCTTTCCGGACCCCCCCCCCTTTGATTAAAAGCAGAACACCAAGGGGGGTCCGAAATCCATCATGATCCGTTGATCTGCACGTCGTTTTCCTGACTGTAGATCTTGGCGCGTTCTTTAATATCAATTCCGGACCCCCCCCTCCATTAAAGGCAGAACGGAGGGGGGGGTCCGGAATTCAATGTGGATCGTCGATTTGAGCGCACAGTTTCGAGCCGTCCAAATCCGCGCCCGATTTATTACCA
>ML793486.1:64557-80410 GCA_009831015.1 Picea engelmannii | reverse complement strand
CCCACACCCCCCACTAGGGAATGGGGTCCAAGAATGGATGAAACAAACATCTGAAACAAGAATTTAATCAGGCTCCACAAACTAACAAAACATAGGAGTCTGATCTAGGGAGATTTCAAACCCAACTATCGTATAAGTATAGTCGGGAAGCTACTCTCACACATGAGTCAAACATGTGGTCGCACAAGGGAGAGTCTCGGTACCTCGTTTGGAAGGTCCTCTCCTCACTTTGTTACTATTGCGATCTAAGGAACTAATCCACCTGAGCCAAGATATTGACAAGGTTGTTTGTGTATGTTGTTGCTATTAGGGATTTTCTTGTGGTGTGCTTAGTGATTGTAGAATTGCTTAGGAAGGTGAATAGGTAGTCACCTAGAGATGACAACTCAAAGTGGATTATCAATCACCTCGTTGATCAAGGAGAATTCAAGTTCTTCCCCCTACAGAAGTTGAAGTGAATCCTCCTCCGCCTCCTTTGAGGTGTCGACTTGATTAGTCCAACACTTTTTTACAACTAGTTCAATCAAGACTTTAATTACGAAACCTACAGAAATAAACATTTCTGAGCCATAGGTTGTAACGGTAAGTGATCTTAGGGCTGAATAATTCACCTCACCTTTAACCCTCTGTTAACTGGGCCTTATGCTCCAATTGTCGTGCAAGTTCCATGTCCCAGGTTAGACTTTATTGACGGTAGCCCTCTTCACTGGGTCACAATGGAAGGCACTCCAGAAGTGTTTGGGTTGAGAGTTGTCATAACTCCCACTTCAACAATTGTCACCAGTGGCATCTTCCAACCTAATATGTCTAACCAAAAAATTGGTGTGATTCATTCCACCGTTGTCGCGTCTATCAGCAGCTTTGCTTCGCTGATTGTTGGTTCCACCCAGCCTTCGGGTGTGGCCATGTTGTAAGGGCTAGCTGACTCTATCGACTAGGCTCGACAATCGACTAAGAATTAGTTGGTTGACTTTTGAATTCAAAAGCATAAGTCAGTCTAAGTCCCGGTTAACCGAACGATCTAGGAAGTTATGTAGTTACAATTGCCTGGTAACTAAACATGTAAGTATAAATAGGCAATCATGTATCATAGAAAGTGTCTTTGTTGTGCTATATTTATACATCAATATATAATAAAGTTTTGTTCTTTGGGATTCCATTACTTTATGTATGTATTTTTATATATGTATGAGTATGTGATTCTATACTTGCTTTTGTGATGAACTATTGGTAACAATCCCCTACTTTTACCTAGATTACAAAATTTGTTCTGTTGTCGTTAGTTTTGAACTTGGGAATGTATAAGATCACATAGATGATAACTTTACAAGACATACGCGAATGGTGGGAGAGAAAAATTGAGAATTGCATTAAGAACTATGCAAGAAGAAATAACCTATCACTAGCAGAAGCACGATTACAATTTTTCTCGGAGACTCACAAAATATTTCTTGAAGCTATCCCCGAATCCTTATTCAAGTACATCACCAAGTCCAATAATGCATAAATTAAATCCCAACAAAAAATTAACCCTCAAGATTACAAATGGAGGTCGAAGAAATCTACACGAGTGGATTGAAAGAATTGTTGAAGATTATATAATAGAACAACCTATCGAGGATCGAAATTCCCTCAACACAATAAAAAATAAATTATACATGGAGCTACACGATGGATTCTTGCGCACCATCGCCAAACTGTTTCATAAATTCTTGCTCGACAAAGGAGTCAATGACATTGTTGAGTACTGACCTTGACTAGGTAGACCACCACAAAATAGTAATTGGGAAGAGAGAGACGAAAAGTGGACATAATTCCTAGAAGCAAGGTGCAAAGATACAAAACAAGCCTGGGAATATTTTTTGAGCCAATAAACATGGTCATCTTCACTGACTTAGATTAAGTAGGGCTAACGATGGGGGGTCATTCAAACCTGTGAGATGCCATAAGAAAAGGAAAATATACCAGAATTCATGTTACTAAAGAATACATGTCTTTGAGAGGAAAGAAAATGCATAAGAAATCAACCAATATCAAAATATTGGAATGGGACAAGAGGCAAAAGAAAAGAGAGGATATTCGTAACCTGTGGAACAGTCGAAAGTCGGATAGAAAAATGGTCAGATAATATCATCTTGATAGAGCACATAAGTAGTTTGAGTCTGAAAGAAATTGACCAGAGTTGGCAATAACAACAACCGCGATGTTCCCCGACAGAAGTAATGAAGCACAATTGATAGAGTTTATCATGGGTGCCCATCAACCTGAAGACCAACCCAAAAGCATGGATTATAAAGAGTCATGATGGTGCAGACCTCCTGCCCTCAGGTTGATATCCATGCAGGATCTTCTCTAAACCTCGACAAGGGTTAACTAAACTCCTTGTTTAGACCCACAAAGGATTTCGGGTCTCGCGAGTTGGGCACTTCGAATACAATGTCACATCTCTTGGAAATAGTTGAAACATGAAATTGTGAATGGGATTAAGGTGTAATACCCCTCTTCAACCCCTTTTACAATAGGACCACAACCAAGATTTAATGCAAGCACCTTTCGCAACTAGCGACTTTGCGAGTTGGAGCGCCAACCTCTCGTGCTCTTATCTTACGAATCCCTGAAACGCGATATGTCAATGAAGTTTGACTCCACCCAAAGAGACAGATGCATGCCACCTGTCACCTCTGTTTACTCCGCTTACAGAGTGGGTCCTTGCCACATGTTTGCATGAGTCTTTGGCTTTCGCAACTTGAGAGAATAGTGAACAACCGTTCCTCTCCCTCTACAAATTCCCAACTCTAAAATCGTGCCTTCGACGATATCGATGGTTGTGTGCCTCCCTCAATCCAACAGCCCTCGTTGTATCGGGATTTCACCAATCAGAAATCCACAACACTCGACCCAAACCACTAGTCACTCCATTCCTCGAACTCCAATATGAGAATTCACATACGAGATCAATGGGCCTCGTTGATCCAGGTCTGACAGTCACTATCCTTCCTGAGATTAAGAGTGTTGAAAGACACTCGGTCTTAATCCTTTCATTGTTCCACAAGATCCAATGGCTCACGAAACTTTAGCACTTCCTCTTGAAGTGATTCCACCATATGATTCAACTTCTCAAGGATTTCTAGCCAAATGACTTGGCGTCCTCCCTCCTGAACTTGACTTCTATGAGACGATTTTGACCTCCACCTCCTTTTGAACACTTCAGAGGTTTTATCCCTTCTGATCTTTCACTTGTGAACTCACGGCTTCCAAAAGGGTCCCTGCACTCACTCATTGTGGCGATTTTTAAATAACCTCTGGTTATTTGGGTCTTCGACTCTGTGCACCTATTGCAACAACAGTCTCTCAATCTCCCTCTTGAGTTGGTAAAATCCTATACCTCGCTCAGCCTGCGCACAACTTGCATGGCTCTTATGCTAACCTTGCACTTTGGCCTGTAAAAACATGATTTGAATCTCCTCTGAGGGGTCTAAGATGAAACTCATAGTCTGGTCGACGCACTCCTTGCGGACCCTCCACTGCACTCTTTACAAGAGTTCTCAGAAAGAGAAACAACTGAAACTCATTCTCCCCTTTTCCATAATTCAAACATTCAACATAGAATTCTAGAGCATACACACATAGATTTCATGGAAATAAAATGCACACAAAGAATATAAACTAGCCTGCAACATACCATTCAACAGGTGGTTCTGGCAACCATAACAAACACATAGATTGGAATCAAAGCTTTCTTCTATTAATTCCAGTGCTCCTATACATGGTAAATAACAACAGCTAGAGTGCATAAAATTCTTCGTTCTTCTCTGCAGCTCTACAACTTACAAAATTCTGAATAATGTTACAATGATACAAGTTTTGAGGGTGTCTATCATTCGTTTCCCTCCTATACTCCTAAATTGTCTAATCTATTAAATTAAATCTGCCTACTTGCATTAAACATAATTAAATTCCTATTACATCTGCAGATAGGAACATACGCTCCACAATCAGTTTGGATCTTCAAGATATAAATGTGACTGCACTTTCCTCCTGTCCATTACATTAATGTTACAGATTTTAAAATCCACAACGTTTCCACAAAAAACGTATTTAATTGCATATGCGCGCACAGTTGTCCTCTTTGGCTAGGCGTGTGCTTTGGGCTTTCAACGATGCTCCTGCATCATACTCCCTCACTTGAAAATTTTCATGAACTCATGTTCATGAGTTCCTTCACTATGTGTCCATGCTTTTGAATTGTTTCTTCATCCTCCCAATTGGCATCTTCAACTGGATGTCCTTTCCACTTGACCAAGTATTCAAAATACGCTTTTCTCCTGGTCTTTCTGCTAATCCTCTTGTCAATTATGCTTTCCATCTGTGGCTCTTTAGCTACAGGCATTTGTTTCATCCATTGAATTTCTTCATGTTCACCCTCTTCTCCTACTTCTTCAGCTCTGTAAGGGTACAAATCCACGATATTGAATATCGGTGAGATTCTTACCCCATCGGGTAATTCGATCTCATACAAGTTTGCCCCAAATTTCCTTATGACCTTGCACAGTCCAATTTTCTTCATCTTCATCTTGTTGTATGTTCCCCTTGGGAACCTTTCCTTCCTCAAATGTGCAAGAATCAAATCACCAACTTCAAATTGAATTTCTCGCCTGTGTTGACCTACTCTACGCTTGTACTCTTGACTCGAACTTTGCAATCGCTCCTTGATCCTACTATGAATCTCCTTCATTCCTTCTGCAAAGTCCTATGCACTGGCACTCCTGAATTCAACTTGTTCTGAATCTTTAAATTCAAAGTCTCCCCTTGGCTACATTCCATATACAATTTGGAATGGACTCTGCCCTGTGCTCCTATTGAGTGAATCATTGTAAGTGAATTCTTCCTATGGCAGAATGTGATCCCATTGACTGTGGTGTTCAGTCACTAAGCTCCTTAACAAATCTCCCAAGCTACCGTTCACGACCTCTATCTGTCCATCTGTTTGAGGATGATACATTGAGCTAAAAGACAAGTTTGTCCCCAGCTTCTTCCATAAGGTCCTCCAGAAATTTCATACAAACTTGGTATCTTGATCAAAAATGATACTCCTTGGCAAGCCATGAAGTCTAACGACTTCCTTGAAAAACAGGTTTGCAATATGAGTTGCGTAACTGGTTTTCTGGCATGGTATGAAATGTTCCATATTTGAAAATATGTCTACTACTACAAATATTGAATCATATCCCCTTTGTGTCCTTAGCACTCCTAATATGAAATCCATGCTCACTATGTCCCACGACCTTTCGGGTATGGGTAATGGCTGATATAACCCTACGTTCTGCCTTTTTCCCTTTGTGTGCTGACAAATTCTGCACCTGTCCACAAATTTCTTCACATCTGTCCTCATCCCTGGCCAGTAATATGATCCATTCAACTTTGAGAATGTTTTTTCATGACCAAAGTGTCCGACCAATCCTCCGTTGTGCTTTTCCTTCAACAAATTCTCCCTCATGGAGCACTTCAAAATACATAGTTGATTTCCCCTGAACAATAGTCCATCCTGGATCATGTACTCTGTACATTGGCTTCTGTCCCTGAGAATTGGATTCTCAGATGCCTCATATGCCTCTTTGAAATCTGGATCAGCCACGTACATTTCTTTGAGGTTATCAAAACACAAAGTCTTAACTCTAAATTCCTGCATAATCAAACATTTCCAGCTCAAAGCGTCAAGAACTTTGTTAGTAGTTCCAGAAATATGCTTAATCACAAAAGTAAAATTCTACATGTATTCAACCCATTTAGCATGTTTTTGGTTCAATTTCTCCTGTCGAGTCATGAATTGCAAAGCGTGATTATCATTGTACAAAATGAACTCTTTTGGAACCAAATAGTGCCTCCATTTCTTCAACACTTATATGACTACGTAGAATTCTTTGTCATACGTGGAGTACTTAATATTTTCTTCATTCATTTTTTCAATGAAATACACGACCAGCCTGTTGTCTTGGCTTAAGACCGCTCCAATGGAAAATCCACTCGCATCACACCTGACCTAGAATGTCTTGCAGAAATTTGGAAAAACCAAAATTGGTTTCTCGGTGATCTTCTTCTTCAGCAGGTTGAAGCTCTTCTTTGCTTCCTCTGTCCAGTGAAAAGATTTATATCTTTTCTTCACCGTATCCATCATCAGTGTGCTAATTCCACTAAATTTTTGAATAAATTTCCTGTAGAATCTAGCCAAACCATGGAAGCTTCGAACTTCAAACACGCTCTTCGGCGATGGCCAATCCTTAATCGCCTTTATCTTTTCTGAATCCATTTTCAATTCATTTGCAGAGATAAAAAAAAACCCAAATAAATGAGTTATGTCCTCATAAATGACGATTTCTTCATGTTGATCAGCAATTTCTCTTGTTGTAACCTTCTCATCACTGCAGCTAAATTCTTCAAATTCTCTGATTCAGTTTTGTTGAAAATTAATATATCATCAAGATATACAATGATGAATTTCCCAATGAAATCCTCCAGGACTTCGTTCATCAACCTCATGAAAGTACTGGATGCATTCGTCAAGACAAATGGCATGCCAAGCCATTCATACAGCCCTTCATTCGTCTTGAATTTTGTCTTCCATTCATCACCTTCTCTCATTCTAATCTGATGATATCCGCTTTTCAAATCAATCTTTGAAAAAAAAAATTCTCCACTCAAGCAATCCATCAAGTCATCCATCCTTGGCAATGGGAACCTGTACCTAATGGTAATTTTGTTGATTTCCCTTGAGTCTGTACACATTCTCCAGCCATCATCCTTCCTTGGGTTGAGCACTATTGGAACAGAGCATGGACTCAAGCTCTCCCGAATCAATCCTTTGTCCATTAATTCCTGGACCTGTCTCTTAACTTCTTCATTCTCCTATGGCGTCAACCTATACGATTCTTTGTTTGGAAAACTGGCTCCAGGTATAATATCGATATGATGGCTTATACTCCTGATAGGTGGCAACGAACAAAGTAGTTCGTCCACTACTATATCAACAAATTCTTCCAACAACTCCTAGATTTCTTCTGGTAAATCATCTATCCTAGTGTTTTTCAAAACAATTATGGGCTTCCTAACCAAAATGAATTGTCTGTCTTCCTTCTTCTTGACTTCCTTAAGAAGTTCCTTCCCACTCATAAGAAGTACAGTGTTTCTCATCTCTGTTTTCACCTCTTTATCCTTAATTGGCAGCAACATGTGCATCCTACCATTTTTCTCTAGAGTGTACGTGTTATTTCTCCCATCATGCACCACATTTATGTCATATTGCCACGGTCTACCCAACAATAGATGAAAAACATCCATGGGAATGACATCACATAATACCTCATCTTTATATCCTCTTATTTTAAATTCAACTAAACATTGTTTAGTGACATTTACCTGATGTCCTTTTTGTATCCACGAAACTTTGTATGGGCTTGGATGCGCAACAGTCTCCAGCTCCAACGTTTATACCATTTACATGGATACAACATTATCTGTGCTACCGTAGTCCACTATGACCTTGCATACCCTATCTTTGGTTTTGCAAGTAGTCTAAAATAGATTGTTTCTTTGGGATGGGTTCTCTGGCTCCTTCTCCAGTTTCAAGAGAACTTTCTGCATCATCAAAGATCTTTTTCCCTCAACGTCCTCTACCTAAACATTCTATCCTTGAGCTTCGGAAATGTGAGTTTCACCAACATATGTCTTCCTATCTGGACACTCATAGGATTTATGTCCAATTTTTCCACAGACAAAGCATTTCACTTCACTTCCTCTGCCTCTTCCTCTTCCTCTGGCTCAAGAAAAATTATTTCTATCAACATATTGCCTCCCCTGTGAGCTTATTCCTCTCTCATATTGAGTTTGAGGTTTATTCCCCTCTTCTTTAGGCTTCTGAGTTCTGTCTTGGGAAATTGTCTTGCCTCTGCTTTGACTTCTGCCTCGACCTCTTTGACCTTGCTTTCGTCTCATCTTCTCTTCAGCTTTTAGAGCCATGTGATAAGTATCTTCTACGGTTCATAATGTCATATCGTAGACCATTCATATACCTGGAAACTTTCTCATCATCGCTTTCCCCATGAGTTGCTCTGATGTTTATCCTATAGAACTCTTCAATGTATTATTTCACTGACATCAACTTCTGTCTCAAATTATGCATCCTCCAAAACAAATTTATTTGATAATCCCTGGGTATGAACATGGATTTCATTTTTGCAACCATTCTATCCCAGCTCTTGATTTTCTGCTTGCCCTTGCAACGTCTGTCAGCCTACAGTTCATCCCACCACAGTGTTGCATGCCCTTTAAGTCTAGTAACAACATGTTTGACTTTCTTGTCTTCCACGACATCCTAATAGTCAAAGTGTTTGTCTAGATCTCTAATCCAGTCTAGAATATCTTCAATGTCTAGGTTTCCCTCATATATTGGAATTTCCATTTTTTCCCTAGCACCTATCCTTGCAACAACCCTGAATAGGCGTTCTTCTACAGCATCTTTGACTGCAACTTCTTCTCCTTCATTTTCAAATTCATTTTCACTTTCATCTTCCCTGATATCCCCAATGTCAACTGTTCACCTATGTGTTGTCTCCATAGAATCAAGTTTGGCATGTAATTCACACATTTCTCTTTCCATTGTTGGATTAGGTATGGGCCTTTCTCTTCTTCTCGGTGGCATGGCTGTAAAATTCCTCTTTTCTCTCTGTTGTAGAAAGCAAAGAATTTGTTCTGGGCTCTGATACCACTATTGGTGCAGACCTCCTGCCCTCAGGCCGAGATCCATGTAGGATCTTCATTAAACCTCGACAAGGGTTAACTGAACTCCTTGTTTATACCCACAAAGGATTTCGGGTCTCACGAGTTGGCCACTTCGAATGTAATGCCACAGCTCTTGGAAATAACCAAAATAAGAAATTGTGAATGGGCTTAAGGTGTAAGCCCCCTCTTCAACCCCTTTTCCAATAGGACCATAGCCAAGCCTTAACGCAAGCACCTTTCACAACTTACGACTTCTCGAGTTGGAGCACCAACCTCTCATGCTCTTCCCTTATGAATCCCCGAAACATGATATGTCAACGAAGGTTGACTCCACCCAAAGCGATGGGTGCATGCCACTTGTCACCTTTGTTTACTCTGCTTACAAAGTGGTTCCTTGCCACTTTTTTGCATGAGTCTTTGGCTTTCACAACTTGAGAGAACAATGAACAACCGTTCCTCTCCCTCTACAAATCCTTGACTCTGAAATCATGCCTTCGATGAGATTGATGACTATGTGCCTCCCTCGATCCAACGACCCTCGTTGTATCAGTATTTCACCAATCGGAAATCCACAACACTTGACCCAAACCACTGGTCACTCCATTCCCCGAACTCTGATATGTGAATTCACATACGAGATCAACAGGCCTTATTGATCAGGATCTAATGGTCACTATCCTTCCTGAGCTTAAGAGTGTTTAAAGGCACTCGGTCTTAATCCTTCCATTGTTCCACAAGATCCAACGGCTCACGGAACTTTGGCACTTAAACTTGAAGCGATTCCACCATTTTATTCAACTTCTCAAGGACTTCTGGCCAAATGACTTGGCGTCCTCCCTCTTGAACTTGACTTCTGTGAGACGATTTCGACCTCCACCTCCTTTTGAACACTTCATAGGTTCTATCCCTTCTGAGCTTTCTCTTGCGAACTCACAGCTTCCAAAAGGGTCCCTGAACATACTCCTTGTGGCGATTTTCAAATAACCTCTGGTTATTTGGGTCTTTGACTCTGTGTACCTCTTGCAACAACAGTCTCTCAATCTCTCTCTTGAGTTGGTAAAATCCCAAACCTCGCTCAGCTTGTGCACACCTTGCACAACTCTTAAGATAACCTTTCACTTCGGCCTATAAAAACACGATTTGAATCTCCTCTGAGGGGTCTAAGATGAAACTAGTAGCCTGGTCGACGCACTCCTTGCGGACCCTCCACTGCACTCTTTGCAGGAGTTCTCAGAAAGAGAAACAACTGAAACTCATTCTCCCCTTATCCAGAATTCAAACATTCGACATAGAATTCTAGAGCATACAAACACAGATTTCATGGAAATACAATGCACACAGAGAATATAAACTAGCCTGCAACATACCATTCAATAGGTGGTTCCAGCAACCATAACAAACACATAGATTGGAATCAAATATTTCTTCTATTAATTCCAGTGCTCCTATACATGGTAAATAACAATAGCTAGAATGCATAAAATTCTCTGTTCTCCTCTGCAGCTCTACAACTTAGAAAATTATGAATAATGTTACAATTATACAAAGGTTGAGGGTGTCTATCATCCATTTCCCTCCTATCCTCCTAAATTGTCTAATCTATTAAATTAAATCTACCTACTTGCATTAAACAAAATTAAATTCTTATTACATCCGCGGATAGGAACATACGTTCCAAAATCAGTTTGGATCTTCAAGATATAAATGCGACTACACTTTCCTCGTGTCCATTACATTAATGTTGCAGATTTTGAAATTCACAATGTTTCCACAAAAATGTATTTAATTTCATATGCACGCCCAGTTGTCCTCTTTGGCTAGGAGTGTGCTTTGGGCTTTCAATGATGCTCTTGCATCACATGACCAATGATATGCACTCATGTTCAAGCAACTATCCCTTGAATTAGAAAATTCCTCTAGCATAGAATTCAGATTGATGAACAATCTGCAAGGATATGGTATAGAACCGATGAGCACGAGAATTTACGCGACATGCTCATTGTCGAGCCAAAAATAAATGAAGTCGATAAAATTCTCATTCACATAAAGGATCTCACCAACCCGACCCCTCTGCAAAATCTCATATCAAGAGAACAAAATAATCTAGTAGATTATAGTTGTGAACCGATACGCCCGTTAGAATGACGTATCGTCAAATATAAAGATCAAATTTTTCAGACTAAAGAAGTAAATCATAGAGAACAACGAACAATTACTCCTCGAATATCATCCAATAGAATATTGACTGATAAACAAGTCGACACAACAAGAATCGACTGAGAATATGACATCCCAGTCGAAACTTGTGGTGACTCAGACATCACAAAAAGCTATTGTTCCTAAAAATAAAACAACAATGGGACTCAATAATATTCCCATTTATGAAGGAGATGAGGATCCAAGAAGACATTGGTTCATATGAAAAAAATTATGGGATGCAATAGACATCAGAGGTGAAGATAAGAAGATGGAACAATTTGGCGTTGCTCTTCGATGCCGTGCTCTAAGATGGTTTATGAATTTCACAAAAAATCAAAATCAATCAAAATCATAAATAAAGATTTTTTTTTTTATCATTTTTCAAAGTCCAATATGTTACACACTTGGCTGCACAAAAACTGAAAGAAATAAAGGAAAGACCAGGCGAGTCGGTCTGCAAATACGATAAAATATTCAAACATCCCCTTAGCCAAATCCCGTCGACAATCGATCAAAATATACTCGTACAATGGTATGTAGCCGGATTATTACAATGAATCTGAACTCCATTATGAATCTATAAGATAACCTCATGTTAAGACATATTATAGAAAGAACAACGTGTTGAATTAGATCACGATGACCCTTCTACTTCCTCATCGATAGAAAGGCTAGAAGAAAAAATAGATCTACAACATACCATCAAATATATATCTTTAATAAGAAGTGAGTTGTGGTGTACCACATGGTGAAAAGAAGGTCACACCAAAGATACTTGTAGCCTCAACGATCAAGTAGAAAGAGAAACAGATGCACTACGAGTGCAAGCTGAGACATATTGAAACATATGTGAAACTCTGACCGAACATACTGTGCAAGATTGTTTGCACAACTTGAAAAATACCAAATGGTGTCATATTTGCAAAGCGCATAGCCATTGAACATCCAAGTGTTGAATAAATGCATGAAATAGAAAAAAAACATGCACACAGTCTACCATACAGAAGCGTCTGATCAAAATAATGACTACGGGAGAAGAAATGACTATTATGGTCGATGCATCCGCGGTTGAGTTGGGTTCCAAGGTCAAGGTCGAGGTCAACCTTTTTGTTACAATTGTTGGAAAGACGACCACATTAGCCTTGATTTCCTTATAAAATATCATGTCGACTTAAATTTTGTAACATATGTGGCGTCGATGATCATTCACTTGAAGAATTCCCTATAATACTTGATAAGATCATGACCAAAAAGAATGTGAACCTCCTACATGCAGTCTCAAAACAAGAAGTGTTAAATTCAAAGAAATCACATGTTGTTACTAGATCAGGCACAAGACAATATATTAATAATATACCCTCACAAGATCGATAGACAAGGAAGTCTAGTCAGTTTCCAAATCCAAACAAAGAAGAATAGATTATGAAAGAATCACTTATATTGTTCAAAATTTCTAATCAAGACCAACCAAATAAAAAAAGACAAAATGAAGACATTGTACAAGAATTTTTCCAAATCCTAAAGGAAAAGCATTCAGTCGGTTGAGTGTTGGATCTGCTTAATATACTAAAAGAGTATAAAGAAGGATAAATACCATTGAAAGCTGTAAGGCAATTTTCCTATAAGCATAAAGATTATGAGCCATCGGTCAACTTGGAAATCTATGGGGTATTGATTAACCAGGTAGTCGTCGAATTTGGATCACAGGTAAATATTCTACCTCGGGATACATGGATATGGTTGGGTCGGCCTTCACTAGCACCAACATTGAATTACCTAAAGCTTATAGACTAAAGATTAATAGAGCCTATAGGTATACTCAGAAATGTCGAAACTCAAATTATGGGTATACCAACACCAGTCGACTTCGAGGTAATTGACTTAGTTAAAGGAATGCCAACATATGCAACACTTGTTAGTCAACCATGGGGACGACAAATGAAAGCCAATATCTCCCTCGAAAAGGAAATAATCAAGTTAAAAGGGGGAAGAAGAAAAATAATAACCCCCCTGGACCCTAATGAAGGGAAACTTGGAGTGAATCATGGGATGAAGATCAAGAAGCATGATGGTTGTACTAGATAATAAATGAACAAAGATATTATGTTGAACCAAATGCACAAGGAGAAATTTCAACAGAATCTCCCCTATCGGTCGAACACAACTACGACTCAACTCTATACAATTGGAAGATATAACATTACAAAGCACACTCAAAATAATACTAGACCGTTGAATCCATCCCAATTAAACGTCCAAGGACATGTTTTTCAATCCAAGAAGTACCCATAAATGAGAAAATGGTACGAAAAATTCCCACACTAATTACGACCGACAATACAATGAAAAGGCCACTGCGCTATAATGAATGGAACACACCTTCGACACATGTCGAAGAAGTTTCTAAATTTGTTGGAGAACAAGGAAGAACTCAAAGCCTGGTGGAAACCTTCATAGGCCAAGTTGCAAGATGGTGTGAAACACATTCCCCAAGACTACAAACTTGGACAACTGTATCGACTTACTTTATAGAACATTTTGAAGAGAAGAAACTAGATAAAGTAGCCAACATTTCCCTCTTTAAAATTGGGTACGACCCAGTCGAACATATCCACTATTGTGAGAATTAATGGCGCAAAATAAGATATAGAGATGAAAGGGTATGACCGCACATGTTTCCAAATATGCTAGATGAAATACCAGAAAAATGGTACAAAATCAAAGAAGCATGTGGCCATACACTCAATTGGTTCAACATCAAGGAAAATTTTGTCCAAGATTCAAATTCACCCTAGAGGAGGAACATTTGAGAGAAGAAACACAACAAATTAAAAGCCTCCTATAAAAACTGACGCTAGCCAATGCAAAGAGAAAAAGGGAAAATGACTGTTGACATAGGATCGACATCAACATGCCACCTTATTTCGATAGAGAATAATGAAAATACAACAACATGAAGAAGGGACATGGAAAATACAAGTTGTCCTAGCCAAAGATTTTGATGAAAAAGTGATCACCCATTTATGAAAAACTATGTAAAATCAATATTAAAAATAACCAAGGAAGAAAATCATGAACCTGAACAATCTAACTTCTTGGAAAGCTTCACCAAAGTCAAATATGGGGAACAACACCTCAACAAAGTAAAATCACTAGAAAAGATGAATGCTGAAATAAAGACAAAAGAGTTTGATATATCAAACGATGATCGAACGAAAATGGAATGAGTAGGCGACTATTGGTCGGAAAAGAAGACAACCGACATAGTCAACTTGCAAAAGGAATACCAAGATGTATTTTCCCAAGACTATAAATATTTAAGAGGACTTGTAGAAGAAATGGGAGAAATGAATATCGAACTCATCCCTGGGGTGAATCCGATTAAGAAACGACCCTATAAATTAGCACACAAATATAATTCGATCATCCAGAAAGAAATTGAAGGAATGTTAGAAGCAAGCATCAAAATGGGAAAGTCCTATGGTGGTCCAGCCAAAGAAGCACGACCCTAAGAAGTTAAGAATCTTTGTCGACTTTCGAGGATTCAACAAATTGACTATAACAGATTCATTCCCCACCCCATTCGTATATGAAATAATCAATGAAGTTGCAGGTCATGAAGGTTATTCATTCACATACGGTTTTTCAGGATATAATCAAATACCTATAGCTAAATAAGACCAACCAAAGATGACATTTTTATCTAAATTTGGCTCCTTTTCCTATTAGTTAATGCCATTTGGTATAAAGAATGACCTGATAGTATTTTCAAGAATAATGGTAAAAGAATTTCAAGAATACATCTACAAGACAATGGTTGTCTAATTCGACGACTGGACTATATACAACCTATTTAAAAACCATATACAATGGCTCATATTAATGCTTGAATGATGCAGACAAATCCAATTGTCTCTCAATATTAGGAAATGCATATTTTCCAACCCTATTGGCATTCTCTTAGGACATGTGGTATGCAAAGATGGTGTAAAAGTTGACATGGAGAAAATCAAAATCATCCTCGACTTGAAATCATCGATATATCAGAAAAAGATTAAAATCTTCCTCGGGCATACTGGGTATTACGGAAAATTTATACGCCACTATTTAGATATTTCTTTTCCAATGGATGAGCTTCT
The DNA here is from genome assembly GCA_009831015.1 of Picea engelmannii. Lineage (NCBI taxonomy): Eukaryota > Viridiplantae > Streptophyta > Pinopsida > Pinales > Pinaceae > Picea > Picea engelmannii. The sequence continues at coordinate 65,297 of ML793486.1, read as the reverse complement.
TCAGAAATAAATTGAGTTCAGATGGAGCCAATACTGCCAAGAGTCCTTCAAATTATTAAAGAAAAACCTGGTCGAAGCTCCTATATTAAAATTCCCCGACTGGTCGAAAATATTTCATGTACATATCGATGTAGGGTCAGTTCTTTCACAACCAAATGATGACACAATCAACCACCCTAATTCTTACACTAGTCGGAAGATAAATAAAGCAGAAAGGAATTACTCGACCATAGAAAGGGAAGCCCTTTCGATGATATTTGCGTTGCAAAAAATCTGACATTACTTACTTGCGAACCCATTCACATTTTTTATAGATCATCAAGCACTAAACTATCTAGTCAATAAACTTGTACATTAAGGAAACATGGGAGGACCGACCATCTGTCCCGATTGGAGACAGGGGAAGATTAAGCCGACATATAAGATGAACTTCAAGATGCACATCTACTTCGTGTTGAGGCAACCCCAAAATATCTAGAAGAAATACAAAATTTCTTGGAAGAGGGGAAGGCACCCAAAGATCTCCCAACAAATAAAAGGAAAGTTATAGCTCTAAGGGAAACACCATTCACCATAATAAACGAATATCTATATAAAATGTGTTGATACTGAGAGGGGGGTGAATCAGTATCAAGTACAATTTAAAAACCTTTTCCAACTTATACTTAAACCATTCAATTATATCCAATGAGAAATGAACAATAGTATAAGAGTTACACCAATACACCACAATACACCAT
>ML793486.1:8536-34008 GCA_009831015.1 Picea engelmannii | reverse complement strand
TCAAGAGTCCAAGTAGGATTTTCTGGAGGCTTATTTGGTGTAGAAGCTCCCTTTTTGGGTGGCATGTTGGCCAAGTATCACTTTTGAACCTTGATTTTGAGGTGGTTTTGCTAGACAATATTTCTTCTATTGTATCTCCCAAGTTTCGGCCCTTATGGGTATGAAAATTTCTTATATGTATTTCTCTGATATTTCTTCTCTACAATTCCACAGGTCTGATCAAAATTGGATGTGCCAAGTGGAATTTATGGTAACTTCCCCACAACTTGTCGGTTTTTGTCCTTTCCAGGAGATCTCACTTGTATAGTGTTCCCTGCACAAAACAATTGATATAAAATTCTGAAACTCACACCAAAAATACTATAGACTATCCACGATCCAATGCAACCAGTCCCACACAATTTTGATACTCTAGGAATAAGTTATGATTGTTTTACTCGGAACACCTTCTTGAGACTAGTCAATAGGACTAGTCAGATACCCTATCTTACACAGGGTGTATCTACAAATTTAAGATGACCCACAAGATAGAAAATTTACCACAGATACCTTACTAATTTCTGTAAATATCCTCCAGATATTAGGGTTTGAAACATTACAGAAAAAAATTTATAGCGAAAATTCCGCAATGACTCAGTTCAGGATGATTCCAGAACCCTATCTTGTACAGGCTGTATATCCAAAAGTATAAGGCCTCAGGAGATAAATTTTGAACCCAACATACCTTGATCCATCTACTAAATATCCTCCAAGACGTTCCTTCTAAAACATTGTAGAAAAAAAAGTTATAGCTAAAATTCCAAGGTGTCTCAGATGTAGTAGCGAAACCCCAAGACCTTGAGCTCTGAAACCATATGTTAAGAACCAAATATTAATATAGCATAGAAAATCCTCAGAAAAAGTAATCAACACCTTGAAAAAGAGATAATTTCAAAAAATAAGCCTCTTCAAGGGGGCAACCTCCTTTTACCCCACTTAAATGTTCAAGTACAAGATGATTCAAAATGAAAATGTCTCCTTGGTATATATAGGAGACTAGGAGGTATAATTACAACTAATGGCCTAGAGATGACATAAATAAAATAAAATTACTAATATAATATGCCCCAATTAAGGGGTAATGAGCCAATATTAGGGCTTAACATACATATACTATTGTTTTTGTTGCTTCTTCCCATAAGCACATTGGAAGATCTTGATCATGGATTATGGTCTTCACTGCTTCCATTATTGTTATGTTATTTCTCTCTGCCACACTATTTTGTTGAGGATTGTAAGGAGTGGTGAGCTCCCTCTTAATATCGACATCTTTGCAATAGTTTATGAACTCTTTTGAGGTGTATTCTCCTCCATTATCTAACCTGAGTATCCTGATCTTTATTTCAGAAATATTCTCTATCAAGGCTTTGAATTCCTTGAATTTACTGAACACTTCATCTTTTGATTTCAACAAGTAAACCCAGGTTTTACGAGAATAATCATCAATAAAAGATGCATAGTATACATACCCATTGATGAAGGATGATGGAATTGGGCCACACACATCTGAGTGAATGAGTTCTAGTACTCCTTCTGCTTTTTCGTCTCTCTTTGGAAAATGGTTCTTGACGTTCTTCCCTTGTGCAAATCCATCACACACACCTTCATGGTCAACCTTGAGTTCTGGTAGACCTGTGATTGCCTTGCATATATATGGTAATTCCTTGTAGTTGATGTGTGTTAATATTCTATGCCAAACTTCACATGGATTCTCAATGGCATGGGTCATGGATGATTCTGAGTGACCCTTTAGTTTATACAAACCACCTTCTTCTTTTCCAATGATGATTGCTTCTTTCATGGTTTCTCCTTTAGCCCACATAAGAACTTCTCCATCTATAAAGGAAATTATGAAGCCTTTATTTTCTAAATATGATATGGAGAGTAGGTTCTTTGTCAAACCTGGTACATAGAGTACATCCTTCATCTTCATTGGAGTCTCTGAATTAAGCTTGTAGTTTGATTCTCCCACTCCCTTGATAGGGTATTGATAATAATATCCAAGTGTAACTTTATGAGAAAAATTATTTTCTAAAAGGAAAGAGAGAACATCTCTTTCACATGTCATGTGCTTGGAAGCACCACTATCAATGAGCTAAGTTTCCTCTCCAGGTGTTACCGATCCTGAGAGGGTCGATATTAAGACATAGTCTTTAATTTTTTCTCTTAACATATTTGCGGGTGGCTCTTCATCTTCAACTGCATGGGAATGATGTCTCTTATTATTTCTCTTGTATTCTTCTCATCTAGCTGGACAATGTCTCGCAATATGTACCATCTTTTCACAATGGTAGCATTGGACAAATGAGTAATCTCTTTCCTTTCTTTGTCCTTTCTTCTGGAATCTCTTTGGTTGAGATTCTTTATGACTAAATTGTTTTGGGCATGAGACTCTTTATGAGTTTCTCTCTGGAAGTAATAATTATTTCTTCCTCCTTTAGTGTGAGTAGCTAGGGCTTGATCTTCATCTCTTCAAAGTAAATCTTCCCAGTTAGCTACTCTTGATTCTTCTTGAATGCATTCTTCCGACAAACTATCAAATAGTAGTTTCTCCTTTATTGCACAAATGGTTTTGATGAATGCACACCAAGGTATTGAGAGACCATTAAGGGTCATCATTATAAGTTCATATTCGTCTATAGCATCTCCAAACGCTTCTAGTTGTTCTTTGAATTGAGATATTATGGAGAAATATTCTTGGATTGATTCTCCTCTCTGCATCCTTGCATTTTTTAGCTGAGTTCTTAGATTCATCTTCCAATTTATGTTCTTTCCTTCATATAGTTTGGTTAGGGCATCAAACGTTTCTTTTAGAGTCTTATTTGATGACACTTGAGGAATCAAGTGATCTTTGATCAAATCCGCAATGATTCTTTTGTCCCTAATTATGTCCTTGTGGTGTTTTGCTTTATCTGCAGCATCAGTGGGTTCTGGTACTTATTATTTGATGAATATTTCTAGGTCATTCTCTTCAAGAATGAGACCAATCCTATACTTCCAGGAACGAAAGTTTTCCACACCTTCCAACTTGTCAACAAGCTTAGTGCTTGCAGACATCTTTTACCTGGGGCTAGGAAAATTACCAAAACTGAAAATGCTCAAAATTAAATTCTAAACTTACCAGGAGGTGCACTTGGTTGAGGAAAGTAGCTTGGTGTGGTTAGATTTCAAAAAATCCCACTTTTACCCCTCCAAACTTGATCTGTGGATTTTTGGACTAGTGCTTCTAGTTTTCTAGTACTTCTGGTACTCTGGTACTTCTGGTATTTCTGTTACTCTAGTTTTCTGGTACTTCTGGTACTTTTTGAAAACTAGGGTTTCACTTTCCTAGAGATGTAGCCACTGAAAATTTGCATTGAGGATGCCAAAGTGATCCTTGAGGAAGGACACACCTTTCTAGATGGTTTTGTGATGCAGGAGCATCTACGACATCATGACACGAGCCAGCGTGGAGGAAAGAGAAGGACAGCTGGACAACACCAGCGCATACATTTTTGAATCACGATGAAGATTTTTGCGCCGTCGTTTGAATGAATGCATTCATATGAAGCGCACTTGTATTGTAATGTAGATAAGAAGACATTAAATACTTTTAATGTTGGTAGATAGGGTTAGTTGTAGATTAGACAGTTTCATTTCCAGGAGGGAAAACGAATATAGGCACCCTCCTTGTACATTGTATTCAATTATCCTAAGAATTATTCAGCATTAGCATAGAGAGATATAGAGAACAAAGCAGAGAGGTTGTGAAAAAAACCCCATGTACAGATTGAATTAATAGAAGATAGTTCTTGATTCAATTCCATGGCTGTGTTTGAATTGTGTGTGTTGTTGATGTTATGTTGTTGCATACTTGCTTCTCTTCATGCTTATATTCTATATGCTGCATATGTGATTGCATATCAGGTTCGAAACCTGAGAGAATGAGTCAATGAGTTTCAATTGTTTCTCTGTTTGAGTCAGGAGATTCCTGCATAGAGTGCAGTTGAATTCCTCCGCATAGAGTGCGTTGAGGAGGCTCTACAGTTAAACTCTCATTCTCGCTCAACCCGGAGTTGATTTGGGTTTTTCAAACCGTGCAGGTGAGTGCAGGTCGGATTGAAGTCTCAGTAGCAAGTCTGAGAAGGGTAAGGTCGGGTTTGCTGTGACTGTGAACGCACCGGACCTGGAAGACTTCAACACTAGGGAGAGTTGTTGAAGGTTGAGTGCGAGCAGGGTGCTCGAGAAGATATCTGAAAGAGTCAGAGGAACACAGCTCAGGAGGGATAGTTCCTTGCAAGTGTCGAGGGAACAGACCCAGGAGGAGCGTGAAGAGATTTGAACCAAGGGAAAATCTTGGAAGTCGGAGGATTCTCTAGAGGAAGAGAATCGACGACTTGCAATTCTGTAAAGAATCGCAAAGTCCTGTGGATCGTCGGATCTGGAAGGAGGAGCGAGGGGTTTAACCCTCAGGCGCAGGTAAAATCATTTGCCATTGCATATCGGTAAATCGGGGTTGGCGAGTGCAAGAGTTACATGCACGTCGAAATCGCGAGTTGCGATCCCCTGATTTAATCGGAGCCGTCGATCATCGGAGGGACAGGTGGCACGAGATCCTGGGGAGTCGGGACTCGGCACTTCGGCATTTTCTAAGTCGAAGGGAGCACGGAAAGACAGTGAAGTCCCGAGTTGCGACGGGTCCCACGGAGACCGTGTGGAGTATAACACGTGGCATCGACACCTCGGTACTCAGGGTTTCGAAATACAAGGGCTCGGCATCGCGAGTGGCGATATACCGAAGTATTGACCGTTGACCATCGGGGATCGGGATTTCGGTGTTTGATTGCACGAGGACAGTGTTGCAAGCCTCGCGATATCGCGAGACCCGATCTCCCGATACGCGAAGAAGAGATCGCCGAGAAGTATCCTGTGGGTGACGAAGACTCCCAAGAGGAGTTAGAAGGGTGTTGACTCTTTGGGCCTGTGAAGCGAAGAAGGTCCTGGTGGAGCGACCATGTCATCGAGCGGTGGTTGCAATCATTTTGGGGCTGAAATACTTCTCCAACAAAAATCCCTAATTTGCATGTACGACAACAGTGACGTTTTTCACTTTCTCTTGTGAAAGATGTTCTCTTCATCTTAGCTCTGATACCATGTTAAGGTTTAAGCTATTATTAAGTTTATTTTCATTTCACTAGATAACAATAGCATAAATAGGATCAATGAGAAATACACAATCACAAGAGACATGTCATTCATCATGGGAAACCCTCATGGGAGAGAAAACCCAACAAATCTTCCTTAATATAGATAGCCAATACAATTCCAAGAGATAACTCAAACAAATACAAAAATTCCTCTCCAAGAAGTGCGCCTCTGTCTCTCTCTTCTTCTTCTCCAACTGCAGCTCCAAACTTGCGTTCCAATGAACAAGTGAGTGTGTGTGTAAATGAGGCGCTAGCCTCTTTATTTATACAATCTGTCAGATAACTTTTCACTAGTAGGACCAACTTCTCAATCTGGGTGGTTATAGCCACCTTTAATTAATCTAGGGACCAACTTCTCATTCTTCCTATTACAATTAGGGTTTTACCAATCCGCAAAAGGGGATTTGGTTATTTACAATACCCGACATGATCAATCCGCAAAAGGGGATTGATATAATGAATAATACATCAATAATAAATAGAATACTCTTTGCAGTTACATTATTTCAACAATAACCAAAATCAACGACTAGGATTTAATCTTTCTTTCTCGTCGATCTATGGTCGAGATCATCCCTCAGAGTAACACTCATCGAATTCCAGCCTCTCTGGATCCAATGACTATCACTGACCAAGGTTACTCTTTGACTATTTGACGACTCTTTCTCTCTCTCTAAGGTCTCTCATCAGAGTGCCTCTCTGCAACTCACTTCGACCAGTGCCCCTCCGAAGAACGGTCTAGAGATTTCCAACCTATAGATATGACGATTAAGATTAAGGCACCCATCCCCAAACTTAAAATGAACATGGGCTCATGCCCAACCCTCTCTACAAATTACAGGTTGACACATGTCAACCTCTAGGACATGATGGCACCTTCTATGATTGACATGTGGAACCATCGATATCATCCTCTTAAGCCCCTTGGTAGGAGATTGATGATCTAGATCTCCTTTTGGAGTTCCTCTGATCATGACAAATCAATGGTCTAGATATGTTCTCAAAGTTTCCCTATCTAGAAAAAATCAATGGTCCATATATGTTCTCGGAGTTACCCCATCCACAAAAGATAAATGGTCCAGATTGGCTCTCGAAGCTCCCCTGTCAAAGTGTTTCTAGTTTGGCCTCCAAAGAAACTCCGAACATCAGACTCAGATGATGTTTGTCACCTCAAATTCGTGGCCACTATGTAACTTCCACCTAGGAATCTGTTGCCGCATGTACCAGCTGCCTAGTACGACACGTGGAACATTCGTACCCAAAGGACTCTGCCTCTAAAGGGACAAAAATCTGTGACATGTGTCACAATCTTTACTTGACACATGGAACCATCTATGTTGTTACACGTGGTTTAAGGTGGTTCTACACTTCATCACGGGATATCTATTTCAATTTTTCAGGTGTTAACATGTACCCCAAGCATGTTGGTTGGGGTGACATCATCCCCTTGCCGCTACTCTCCTAGGAACCTGTTAGACCTCTACGACAGATCAACAACTATGATAAAATATCGTTATAGCACCGATCAACGGTCCATATTTACCCTCCAAGTTCCTCCTCTAGAGTGCACCTCCTCCGGGACTGCAACTTACTCCAAACGATATCCTCTGATGGATGACTAGGATCTATTATCTCTCGAGATCGATGATTGAGATATAATCATTCCCTTACGCTGACCAAGGGTCCAGATCTATCCACCGTGCCAAATCGACAATCATGATTCTTTGAGGTAAATCAAGGGTTTATGACTTGCCAAGGATATTGTTGGGCCTTCAACCAAATTGACAACCAAAAAAAATCTACCCTTACTCCAACAACTAAGTACGACCAACGATCGAGATCATCTCGCTGCTTAATCCTTCGATAGATCCACGGTCCTTGTTGATTCATAGTTCATATTTTACATGCATCATAGGCTACGCCGATGAAGGGTCGAGATCAGTTCACGGTGCCAAATCAATGATTGTGATTCTCTCATGCTTAAACATGGGTTTTCTCTAGGTTATCAGTCTGATTTAGGACTTAGTAGTTCAGGGATTTCTTCTAGGTGTTTTCTAAGGCTTACCAAGCCTTTAGGATATCTTTAGTTCTCCTCTAATTCAACTAAGGAAAACTCTCTTCACTAATTGGGTGAATATTTGCATCAACAAGTTTTCCATTCTGATAGGGATACTTTCACAGAGCTTTGAATCTCTCCAAACTGCACATAAACCTTCCCAGGTTATAGGGCATTTCTTCCTCCATTCTTCTAACAAGCAATAAGCTTTGCTACTTATTCATCCAAATGAGGATTTCATTCCACACAAACATTCATAAAAATGAGAGGTTAATGACACAAGGTCTACTAGCCTTCTTGGGCCTTCAACATGCTATTATTACATTATTCTATTCCTTTTAGAAATTATTGTTCTTTTCTTAACTTTCTAGCCTCTTTTCTTTTCAAAGACATCACACCGCAATAATACTTTGGTACACACCCAGGAGGCACAAACATATCAATATATCTAGGGTTATATTAAAAAAAGGAAATCAATTGTATTATTTCTTTAATCAATTAAGATAAAAAAAACAAGGTCCTCTTGCTCATACATGCAATACACATGAAATCCATTTCAAACGTATAATTATATGAGTACAATGACTTCCAATAGAACAATATCAACACCATTGACCAGGAATACACAGTTACACACAATGATATGCATCAATCATTTATCTCCATTTAAACAAATAGAGTGAAGATATACTTATCTATTACAAGTTATGGCCAACCAATTGACTATGGGTGCTCGCCTTTCCACCCAACCATAGGCTCTTCTTGCTTGGTCAACTAGACAACATGTCACCCTCGTGTCAATTCATGATACCACTAGGGGATTCTCTGCACCGCCTCATGTGTTCACTTGCAACAACTATTTTCCTCAAGTCTCTGTCTGTTGTGTCTCTACCCCGTACTCCCTCTTTTCTAGGTCTTCTTATATTTTCATTCTTCATGTGTCCCCTACACGTAATCCACTTGGAAGGTTCTCGACCCATCCCTTCTTTTATTCTGTTAGAAGGAACTCATGGGTCCATTTAGCTGCACACTTGGTACTCTATTTTACCTTAGGATGGCAACGTATGATTTCCTAGCCATATTTTCCATACCTTCATTCATTGAGGGTGATGGTTTGTTCAACTACCAACCCCTTCCCATTAACCATTTGGCTTCAGCTACAAGTTAATAGAAAAATATGATCATTTCCTTCACATTATTTATCAAGGTGGCTTGGGATATTTTACACATGAATCCCCTTTCTTTTCCCCCTCACAAATCCCTCTCATGATATCATGGCCAATACTTTCAAGGCTTCACCCCACAATCATTTGATTGGTATTTTAAATCGAAAATAATATAATTACAATGTTTATATCCCATTACATGGCAATCATTAACCATGATTAATTACATATAATCAGAGGTTTAGGAAAAGGGGGTGTTACAATCCCCTCCCCCTTCAAAGGAAAACCATCCTCGGTGTTGTTTTTTAGTACACATGCCATGCCTTTATCCTTCAGTTTCTTTAGCATCATCTCCCTTTTCTTCATAGTCTAGTCCTTTCCCAAACTCTTGGCATCATCACATACCTACAAAAAATTCAGCAATAGGAATATCATTCACAATTTCATGCAGAACATTTTACCGTTGTTCATAATTTAAGAGAAAAAATTACATATCAACATAATACTTATCTTGTGCATTTCATGGATCTGCATCCACTTGGATGTCATGCTTACTTGGCTCATTGTTTTCCTTGTCATACCCATTGTGCGCATGATCCCAATCAACATATAACAAAAATTTTCAGAGACTCCACCGAGTCTTGCACATGATCTATCGAAGTCTCCCCTTCCTTGTGGTCACTCGCCTTTTGGGATCAAGCTCAGATATCTCCTTCTCTACTATACAATCCCTTGGGCGATCCATCTTTCCTACACAGGATTTCTTGGACAAGAAGAGTTTCATAGACTTCTTTGAGTCTTACAGCTAAAGCGCTCCCCCAAGCTTTCTCTACCGAGACGTCCCTCTAGCCTTATCTATTCCCTCTGACCCGTGTTACCTCAACACAACATTATTATGGTGATCATGACTTATCATAAATTTCTCTTGTTACAACAGTATCCTTTTCCATGCTTTCCATCTTGACAACCATCATCTATATTTTCAATACATACATGTTATCTCACCTGTATCACATGCATACAATAACTGTGAGATACCATTATCAATTTCAATCAAATTTCAAATATGTTACCTACATATGTTTTTTTAAATCCACATTTTCATTTTCGGGTCTGTTCCACACATAACCAAATTCACAAGTATCAGATATTCCTTCTCATAATAGTTTTTCTCAACAAGTATTGGTATTCCTCATGGATTTATAGAACTTCCATATCCAAGACCCTTCTCCCCGCAATCCCATATTCACACATCCAACCAAATTTTTAGTATCTCATGCACATACACTTTCATTGCACACTTGCAGTGGTTTCCAAACAATTTCAAAATTGCGCACACTAGCAAATAAATCATTTTTATCTTATTTGGTGATATAAGGCAAAAAGGAAATCACCATTCTTTATACATGCACCATTTCAACGTACCAAGCCTTTTCAAATTGCAATCGATTCATCATATGAATTCACCCAATCGTGCCAATGTCCATGGCCATATTCACACACAATGCATCCTTGCATTGATTCTAGGTTGATTACTCTTCATATTAGGCATTTTGTGTAGTATTCCAGATATAAAATAGTATGCAAAACAAAAATAATTAGCGATAAATGGCAGAGAAACAATGATATAACCAGAACAATACCACAATAATACCACAATAACACCAGAAAGAGCACTTTGATTACTGAGAAAAATGTTCACTTGCCTCTTCGAGGGGGAAACCTCCAGCAGAGCAGAGCTCTATTACAATAATATCCAAGAAAATATTTCTCATACCCTCTACTTCTATTTATACTAAATCTATCTATCCAAAAGAATAATCTAGAGGAAGATCCTTCTAGAAGTGGAAGCTTCTATTAGGTCTTCTTACATTTTACTTATTCTTCCTTATTGCTAGGCCTTATTAATATTGGCCTTTATTACATGGAATTATATCATTCTACCTACGTGAGGAGTTAGGGAGGTTAGGTCCTTAACATTACACCATGGTGTGTTTGAACTTAGCAAACCTCTCATCATATGGATTATCCATCCACATTCATTATTACATCAAGACTATGTTTCCTACTTTAAATTGATTACAGTCCTCAAATCAACATAATATATTGTGAAATCAAATTTGCATATGAATGCATCCAAACATTCTTTCTTCTCTAGTAACCATGGTGCCAACATTCATGGCTACCCAACTCCTCTTTTATGATCGTACAACTTTGTAGATCACAGGAAGATCCTCCTTCCATTATGGGTAGCCCATTACTTTCCCTTTCATACAAAGATGCATCTTCTCAATGCACCCAGTTTAATGTGTTTCTTATGAGAACTATTGTTCCCAATCATTCCCGATTGGTCACTGCATTCATGATACTTTGTTTATGAATTTTCTTGCAAGGATTTTAAACATCATAGACTGACATATGTTCCCTCCTTTGTCCTTCAGGTTCTTCTTTCTAAAATCATACCATGCCTGGATATCAATGGCCTACAATCAACCACTTAGAATCACATGCTCATTATAAATATATATAAAAAAATCAGAATATATTCTTACCCAATCCCTTCATACCTTATGCCACATAGGCATGCACACCTTTATACATGTTTTGGCTACCAACACCTTCTCTAATATTACCTCATCAATGTTGTTTCCAAGGGTCTTATAAAGTCCCTTCAACAACCTTGAATAACAACCTTCATGTGTTTCTCCTCTATTTGAGGATGTTCACCATTGGAAGTTGTCCTTTCCCAACAAGTCCAATCATATCCTACACATGGCATCACCACCTTCACATTTTACATTAGATGTCATGTAAAATAAAATGCATGTACCACATCGTTTAATTTAAAAAAATATTCACGGATATGTTCTAGCACATCTATATGCATCCCATCTCATTGTCCTCAACGTTTCATGAGTGTAAACAAAATCAAAATTTCAATTTTTTATACAGTCATACGACCATAAACATTTCTCATGCCAAAAGTATTCACATACAACAACATATCACTCTCTCATCTTGGAGAAACATAATAATAATTAGGAAAAGAGTTAGGGGAATCTTCCCTTTTCCAACTCCTTCTACACAGCCTGAAACTTTCAGTCCAACTGATTTATTTCCAAGGTCTCACTATCTTTACATATCATGGATTAACCAAGGCCATTTAAACACATTCAACATTTTATCTTTCAATTACCAGTTGTACTTAATCTCACAATTGTCCTTTTAAATCATACAACGTTGTCTTATTATTCAGAGTTTCATAGTGAGAAAAGTGTTAATTCCTTTCTCTTTATTTTCCTTTACAATTTATCCCTCCTGGGATTTACTTTATCTATTCCTTGAGAAATATTTATCATATCCTCCTTGAATCCCTCAACATGCTACAACAACAAGATTTTGGTTCATAGTTAAATCGTGAACCAATGCATTTTGCACATTTACAAATAAGTTTGGTTAACTTCATTTGCATGTCCCCTATGCATGAATTATATTTTAGAATATAGTCTAGGATTCTTATATAAACAAGCCTTGCATCCCAGTTCCCAACTCTCAGTAGTCATTAAGGTTATAGCTATGTTCTCATGACAAAGTCCTTTATGCAATTCCCTCTACATGGAACTATCTCATCATGCAACTCCCTTATGTTAACAACCTGCTTCCAAGCTATGATTTCATGCTTTTACTCACATGCCTTAGCATGTTGTGTGTGTCCACCACCATCATACTATACAATTTCATATTCATATGTTTTTACAAGTATTTAACTCATGATTTGTTCATGTGATTCTCAAAAGAATTCTCACCTTGCCTTCTATCTAAATCAATAATGCAGTCTTTCTCCTTTTCCTTTCAAAATTTCTTATTATCTCTTTCTCTAAGGAGTGGCATACCTCCTCAAGCTATTATTTAAACCAAACAATTCAGACCCTTCTACATAGTGTTAACCATGCATCCGTGGCATTATCCAATCCACGCAAGTATACAGTTTTCCTCACATTTCATTAGTTAGGAAGTATTACCATGCCTTTTTAGCATGTGCCTTGCTTGCACATTTCACATTATTCATTAATGTTTATCTGATATTAATATCATCCTTCTTTAAAGAGAAATTACATCCAACTACATGGCTAGTCTCACAAACAATTTTATTTATGGCTGCTTACTACGCAAGTCTATAACGCAATTCATTCCATGCACTCAAGCATTCCATGTTCACTGCTTGCACCCTTTTTCCATTTCATTCACACAAATTGACATTCCAAACTTCCATGCCATTCCTCCCTAGTATTCTTACAATCATCCATATGAAAAGTACCATAGGGGTACTCATAATTATGTTTCCCTCTTTTCATGTCAACAACTAGCTAGAAACCACTCTTGCCCAATTGCTATAAGAGCATTCCCAAAATTCAGAAATGCAATCCATGCCATTTCAGCATTACCCAAGGCAAAAAAACAAACATTCTAATTTCTTTGCATGCCATAATCCCATTCCTGGCCAACATGCCTTCACCAAGGAAATTCTTTCCTAGACTCCCTCTCACTACCACTTTCCTACCAAGCCATACCTATATGGATACCATCCACCTCTGGATGTCAATCTAACCTATTGGTTTCCCAGACATGATCTAGTACTTCCTTTACCAAACTCTATATCAACCTTTTATTAGTCATCCTATCTCACCCTCATGGGGTTATATACAATAACATTATCAACATTTTATTGATCATTCTACCGTATCCACATAGTATGTAATCAACATCATCAACCTTTTACTTAGGCTGCTATAATCAGATCATCACTAGCCATATGATCTAAGAGAACACCATGTATTACATCTATTCTAGACCATAATGAGCCTATATGCATGTTATATGCATGTTCAATTTTTTCCATATGCATTCAAGCATATCCTTGTGCACCAAGCATTTTACCCATGCTTACAATTGCAATCGTATTCCGACTGTCTTCCTTTTTCATTCACATGCATAGGCATGACCTTAGGTTAATAGGCATATACCTTTTCTTTACTACAACCATGAGCTCATAACTTTCCCATATGTTCATGTCATTTCACTTCTTTTATGAGGAATATCAATAGTCCAAAGGACCCTTTCTCCTTTGCTTAACTAGATAAATCTAGTCCAAAATTTCATTTACTACAGGTCAAGTAAACAAACCTTACATATTTTCTGCCAATCCTCTAAACATGAGGGATTATACATATGGGGCTGAGTTTATTTATTAAATAGTAATTTAAAAGTGCCAAGGGGCTCTATCGTCCCGTACTTACAAGAAGTCTTATGAGTTATTAAAACCACCCAAATTATTCATTTTCTAGACTTACACAACCCTTGATAGGATTATGCCATTCCCACCCTTTTTACATTCAGGTCTTACTATTAAAGTTTATCAACATATTCCTACTCCTATAAGAATACCCATCACTCCACCATGTCAACAATTTAATCCATCTGTTGCAGTCATCATGTTAATATTTCTATTTTAAAAACTCAAAATAATAGAAACGTTTCAATCTACAGTCTTTCTCCTCAAGTAGTTAATGCAGATTAATAAGTAAACTTTTAATGCAAAGAAATTATTTTAAAATGACTCATCTCTCCCTTCTTATACTAGTCCTTTGACTGATATCCGACCCATCCAAGCCTAGTGTTGTATCCTGATCTGATACCACTTTGTAACACACCCAACCCCCTAAGTACCCTTTTAAGGGATGGGGTGGTAAAATTTATCCTTTTTTGAATCATCTCAAAAACTCTTCTTGAGGGAACCATTAACTTCTGCTCATCAAGAGATTTCCAACGATTATCATCATGCTCAAAACTGAGCTATGGATAAAAAATTATGGCCCCTTAAAGTTTTGGGGTCCTCACTCACCATATCCGACTCATTTCCATGTGGCTCTCTATCACTTGTGTCATCTGGCATGGAAATGATGTGGTTCCCTCCATGGGTATTATCGATCCCTTTCTCTTTCAAACATTCCAAATTGACGACTATCGTTTGATTGCATACTGTCTCTGATCAATGGCCCAGATCATCTCTGAGAGTCATTCGTTCAGAGTGCATCTCCTCTAGAATCACAACCCACTCCGACCAACCCACTTCGATGGATGACAAAGATATGGTTCTTATTCCTTCGATAAAAGATTGATATCGAAGGAAATTCCTTAAAGGCATTTCTTCCCAAATGAACCTGCTCTCGTCCTGTCAACCAATCGACTGTTGACACGCATCATCCCATAGGATGTGTCAATTTCCACCTGGAATTACACGTACCCCTAACATATATTTCCACCTAAAATGACATGTGGCACACATAACATAACACAGAGTTCTGTCTCAAAATGATCCAGGTGGATATCGGTGGCCACCCACCTATTCCAACTGGCTCAAAACAGTTTTTTGGCAACTTACTATTTTTAGTAGTTTTTTGGTTCCTAAACTTATGAGGCCATTTTGAGGGCACAAATGAAGGTTTATCAGGATCAAGCACCTCAATGATATCCAAACTCTTTGATTTATCCCCCAAAATGAATCTCCTCAACGATACCTTTCCAACGATCTATCATGCACCCCAAACTAAGATCGTATGCCAAAGTTACTCCGCCGGGAAGTTGATACACCAAAATACCCAAAACAGGGTCCACAAAATTGTTGGCTTTTCATCTTAATGGGTTAGGGTTTTACTTATGATGAAAAGGCCTTTGTATCCTCATTGTAAAATAATCTTCTTGCGAATGCAAATAGTCGTCACATCTCTTCTCAGAGATAAGATGCCACCATTCTAGTGAGTCTTTCACTCTGTATTTTTATAGTTTTGTACATTTCTCTCATTAATAGAAATTGTGTATTACTGTATATCTGTGCCCCTTTTTATATATCTAATACATTTCTTTTATGTTATTGGCTCTCTTACAATATATCTGTATATTTCTGTGTTATATCCCCACTCTCATTTCGTGCCGAAAATAATCCAGATAAGTGGTATCAAAGAAGGCTGCTCTTGATCAGTTTTTCAGTGCATGTCCTCGACGAAGTCATAGTATATCAAGTTGGGTCTTGAGCTTTTATCTCTTGAGGAAAATTTCTCTCGCACGCCCAAGAAACCCTCCATGGTGAAAGAAAATAAAAACGACAGAGCATGTGATTCTATTAATCTGTTGCTTGAGCAAGCTCTCACGCAACATATGGATAAATGATGGAGAATTTTTCCCACATCCTTCAATGCTTGTCGATAAAAATCAATGCATCTTCATCAAGTGACCACTTTAGAGGCACCTCACCTTTCAAGGTACAAGTTAATTTTGATATTCCTGTATTTGAAATACAAATAGATGCAGATGCCCTAGAAATATGGTTAAATCTGCAAGAAGATTACTTTTCAGTTCACAATCTTTTCTCAGGGAAAAGATCACCTTCACACACCTTAAAGCTCTCCCCCATGTCAAAAATTGGTGGGAAACTTACTGGGAGAAAAGTTACACAGAGGATTCAAGAATATATGGGGCTAAGCCCAGTTGGGATTTTTTTGTGGATGTGGTCAAGGAGCAATATTACCCTGTTGACAACTATGACAACCAGTACATGAGATGGACCACACTGTGGCAAGAGAGGGGCCAAGCAGTGTCGAAGTTCACAAATACCTTCCATACCTTGCGCACCAAACTGGGTATCAAATACTTTGAGAGACATTTGGTTCTGAAATGTCATGGGGCTCTACATAGATACATCCAAACTGAAATGGATTTTCTAGACATCTCATCACTGGGTGTTTCTTATCGATATGTTGTTAAAATCAAGAAAAAATTTAAGCACCAAAAAAAATGGGAGTTCGGGTTTGCAAATACGCAACAACCAAAGTATGATAAAGACAGCGCTAACAAACAACCTCCTGAAAACCAATCGAAGCCATAGGAAAAGAAGGGTCACGGAAAGACGAAGAAAGACACTGGAAAGTGGTGCAATTTCCACAAAATCCCCTAGCACAACATTGATTAATGTCGCTCAAAATAGTCATTAGTGGCCAAGATCAAAGATAAGGAGTCGAAGCTTGATTCAGAGTCTGGTTCAGAAAATAATGGGAGAAGGAAGATCATCGACACATACCCCAATGCTACTGTCGCGATCGCAACAATTCAACCAGAATAACCGATAAATATTAAAGAGGGGGAGCAACTCTTCCATTCACAGATGTGGGTGAAGGGGACCCCATTGCATTTCATTGTTGATAATGGAAGCCAGAAGAACTTCATTTCAGCAGAGGTCATCAGAAAGTTGGGATTGTCGACAACACCACACACACAACCATACAACATCGGGTGGCTTCGCCAAGGATGAGATATTTGTGTTAGCCAACATTGTCAATTGCCATACGACATCCAACCCTTCAAGGGTGAGGTATTATTTGATGTTTCCCCACTAGATGTTTGTGATGTTTTTTTGGGCTAGCCATATATGTGGAAGCACCATGCTATTTACGAGTCTCGACCCTGTAGTATCATTGTTACTCTGGGGGGTCATCTCTATAGGATACCAAAGTTAGTTCCAACTACTGTCCCACCTAAATAGTGTTTCAAGGTAGTATCTCATACTAAAAAATTCAACTTCTTCACAATCTTTTCAAAAGGTGAACAAAAGAACACCACAACCACTACAGCCTCAGTCCAAGCACCTTTTGTCCAACAGAATCAGGTCGATAAGATTGAAGTAAATTGCAAGGATTCCTTCCACACACAATCATATCATATATCCAGACTGGTTTAAAATGTCCAACCCTTCCAACCACAGGTTTGTGACAGCCTTCAACAAGCTAAGCAACGCAACTCCTCCAGCAAGGCAAGCAGTTCATCAAGATGCAGATTCAACTAGCATTTTTCCCTCTCCCTCGGGCACTCAACGCAATGGATACCATTAATTCCTAAGGATGGAGGATTGATCCAAGTGGATATAGGTTGCCACCCACCTATTCCAGCTGGCTCAAAATAGTTTTATGGAAACTTACTATTTTTAGCAGTTTTTCGGTTCCTAAACTTCTGGGGCCATTTTGAGGGCCTAAATGAATATTTTTTGGGATTGAGCACCTCAACGATAGCCAAAGGCTCTGATTGAGCCCCCAAAATGAATCTCCTCAATGACACAATTCCAACGAGCTATCATGCACCCCAAACAGAGATCATATGCCAAAGTTACGCCCCTAAGAAGTTGATACACCAAACTACCAAAAATAGGGTCCACAAAATCATTGGCTTTTCATCTTTCGGGGTTAGGGTTTTGGGTTTTATTTATGATAAAAAGGCCTTTGGAGCCTCATTGTAAAATAATTTTCTTGCAAATGTGAGTAGCCGTCACATCTCTTCTGAGAGATAAGTTTCCACCATTCTAGCGAGTCTTTCACTCTATATTTCTACAGTTTTTTACATTTCGCTTATTAATAGAAATTGTATATTATTGTATATATGTGTCACTTGTTATATATCCAATATATCTATGTTATGTTATTGGCTCTCTTTCAATATCTCTTTATATTTATGTGTTATATCTACACTCTCATTTCATGCCAAAAATAATCTGAATCAATCCCTATTCACCTTGACATGTGGCACAACACCTACCTGACACGTGGACCAATCCCCATGTGACACATCATCATCGGGCGTAAATTTCTCCACTCAGATGTTGACACTGGTTTATTGTGCATTGGATAGGGTCACGTCAATGGCACATGTCCTCCTCTACTCACATGATTATAACCAAAATCAACGGCTAGGATTTCATCTTTTCTTCTTGCCGATCTATGGTCAAGATCATCCCTCGGAGTACCTCCCATCAAATTCCATCCTCTCTAGATCCAATGACTATCATCGAATGAGGTTACTTTTCGAATGATCGACGACTCTTTCTCTCTCTCTAAGGTCTCTCATCAGATTGCCTCTCCGCAACTCACTCTGACCAAATCCCCTCCAAAGAATGGTCTATATATTTCCAACCTATAGATATAATGGTTAATATTAAGGCATCTATCCCTGGACTTAAAACGAATAGGGACTCACACCCAATCCTCTCTACAAATTACATACTGACATAATTCAACCTATGGGACATGCAGACTCAACAGAAGAATGCAATCCTGATATTGATGTAGAAGTAGATCTTGAAGGAGAGCTCATATGTGCTCTAAATGAAATAGATAAACTAAGGAACAAGAAATGGATACAAAAGGAGCAGCTAAAAAATTACAGAAAATAAATGCTCGATATAAAAGAAATTTCTAATGAAACTAAAAAAATCATCATCAGCTTAAAAACTCAGGTAGAATAGGAAAAGAGAATTGAGTAAGTCTTAAGAACGCAATTAAAATACAAAGAAGATATATGCAGCAGTCTAGAATCTGAAATAGTTTATCTAAGAAAGGAGTTAAAAAGATCACATACCAACATGAAATTTGAAAGGATATCTACAACCTTGAATGAAATCCTAAGTTTTCAAAGATCACCATTTGACAAGATTGGTCTTGGTTACAGTGAGAAGAAGAAATTTGCTAATGAAGAAGCCTCAACCTCTTCAAAATAGTCAAGTAAATAAAGGACCAAGAGTTATGTTGATGTACTCAAAAAATATATCAAGGTTGAAGACAACATGAAAGATGAACAATATGTTCCATAGAAGACAAATCTTCCTCACAATGATAGAATTAGGACAACTCCTCGTCAAGATGGAATCACACAATCAGGTACCAAAATTATTTCTTTGGATATTGTTATTCTTGCAATGGTGTTGGACATAAAGCAATAGATTGTAGAACAAATGTAAGAGGCGGTTACATAAGGAACAACAACAGAGATACCCATGGATTCTCAAGGAAAAATTACAACTCTTTTTCCCCTTTGCTAAACTACAACGTCATATGTTATAACTACAATAATTATGGGAATATAGCAAAATTCTACACAAGTGATTTCAAAGAAAATCAGAAAGAGGAAGCTCCAACAATCATGGAAATAAATCAGGAACAAAAGAAAAAAAAAATACTTATTCATTCAAGCTACACTTCGTGCACAAAATGATAAGGATAAGTGGTACATTGACAGTGGGTGCTCTATTAACATGAAAAGAGATAGAACAAATTTTATCACCTTGAAGAAGAATGAAGGAAATGTTACCTTTGGAAGAATGAAGGCAGTGTTTAACTTTGAAAGGGCACTCTTAGTATTGACAATGGAAGAGATCAAGTTGAAAAGGTATAGTGTGTTGAAAAATTGAAATATAATCTTCTCAGTGTAAGAAATATGTGTGACCAAGGACACACTCTTACTTTTGACTCCCGTGAATGTGAGATCAAACAAGAAAAATCATGTAAGTTGGTTGCAAAAGAAATCAAAACCCCAAACAATGTATACATTCAAATCAATGGAGAAAAATGCTTTATGGGGAGGATAGATAAAAGTTGGTTGTGGCATAAAAGAATGGACCATATGAACTTTGACAACTTGGTAAAAGTTATTATAAAACAAGCATTAAGATATATACCAAAGATCACAAAACCCTAAAGCATTCTGCAAGCAGTGTCAGCATGGAAAATAGTCAAGAATGAGATTCAAAGGAATATGCAACATCCAAGCCATTGGAACTTGTGCATAAAGTTCTTTGTGGAACAACAAGAACAAAAATATTTGAAGGAGAAAAGATACTTTATGTTATTCATTGATGATTATACAAGAATTAATTGAGTTACCTTTCTTAAAAATAAATCTGATGCATTTGAAAAATTTAAAGTATTCAAAGCTTTTAGTTGAGAATGAGACTGATCTGAAAATCAAATGTTTAAGGTCAGATAATGGAGGTGAATTTCCAGAAAATGAATTTGAAGAATTCTCTAAAGCTTATGGAATAAGAAGACAGTCAGTTGCAAGAACTCCTTAATAGACAACTTTTGGAGAGAAGCAGTTTACATTGTTGTCTACATTCTAAATGGAGGGAAAATCAGAGTCAACGGTGATAAGACACCCTATGATCTATGGAAAGATAGACCAGCATATGTCAAACACTTTAGAATCTTTGGAAGCGAGTGTTACACCAAACAATATGATGAGGATCTAGGCAAGTTTGACTCAAGAGAAGATGAATGGTTTTTTCATGGATATTCATCAATAAGCAAAGCTTATAGATGTTACAACAAAATACTGCAGAATATTGTTGAAATAATTAATGTCAAAATAGATGAAGAAATTCCACACAAGAACCAATTGGAAGCAGAAGAAATTGATTATATCAAAGAAGAATAACAAGAATATGAAGAAGAACAAGAACAATAAAATGAAGAAGAAGAAGAAGAAATAGAACACCAAGATACACAAACACCATCAAGGTTTGTGCAGAAAAATCATCCAAAAAACCTAATTCTTGGTGATAAAAATGCTAAGACTCAGACTAGGAGAAAATTGGAAAGCAGTTCTAAACAGGAAAATCTCTCTTTACTGTCCAAAATAAAGCCTAAATTCTTTTCAGAAACCAATAATGATCAACATTGGGTGAATTCTACGAAAGAAGAGTTAAACCAAATTGAGAAAAATCAGACATGGGAACTTGTCCCAAAACCCTAATATAAAAATGTGATTGGTACAAAGTGGGTACTTAGAAATAATTTAAATGAAGATGGAAAAGTAGTAAGAAATAAAGAAAGACTAATCTGTAAAGGGTGTGCTCAAGTAGAAGGTATCGTGAAGAAACCTTTGCTCATGTTGCAAGACTAGAAGCCATTAGAATGTTTTTGGAATTTGCAAGATTCAAGAATTTTAAGGTGTATCAGAAAATGAAGATTATGTTTGCAGATTGAAGAAATCACTTTATGGACTAAAGCAGGGTCCTAGAGCATGGTATTCAAGAATTGATAAGTACTTACAACAACAAGGTTTCAAAAGAGGAACAACAGATATCAATCTTTACATCAAAATAGGCAATGCAAAGATGTCAATCATTGTAGTTTATGTGGGTGATATCATTTTTGGAAGTAATGCTGATAGAATGAGCCAAAAGTTTGTAGAAGAAATGCAAAAAGAATTTGAGATGTCCATGCTTGGAGAATTGTCATTATTTCTATGATTGTAGATTTCTCAAACCAACAAAGGCATATTCATTTATCAGACCAAATATATGAAAGAGATGTTGAAGAAGTTTGAAATGGAATATTGTAATGTCAGCACCCCCATGGTCACTAGTTGCAAGCTAAGTAAAGAAGATGAATCAAAGGAAGAAAAAAAAACCTTGTACAAATCAATGATAGCTAGCCTCTTGTATGTGATTGCTTCAAGACCAGATATTATGCATGCAGTAAGGTTAGTTGGAAATTTTCAAGTTGCACCAAAGGAAACACATGTGTAGGTAGTAAAAAGAATACTTGGATATCTGAAAGGCACATTGGACTTTGGTTTATGGTATACCATGAGAAAATACTTTACTTTGACAACTTACACAGATGCAGATTGGGAAGGTAGTATGGATGATAGAAAAAGAACCAATGTTGGAGCAATATTTCTGAGCAACAATCTAGTGTCTTGGTTCATCAAGAAGCAATCATCAATTTCCCTATCCATGACAGAAGCAGAAAACATTGCAGCAACAACATGTCCTCTGGATGAAACAAATGTTGAAGGACATTCAGTTAGAGGATAATCATACAATATCAATATTGTGTGGCAATACTAGTGCGATAAATATCTCCAAGAATCCTATGATGCATTCAAAGACAAATCACATTCCAATCAAGTATCATTTCTTAAGAGACCAAGTCATAGAACAGAATGTCAAGCTAGAATATATTGACACAAAGGAACAGGTTGTTGATATATTTACAAAACCTTTTCCTAGAGAAGTATTTGAGTATCTGAGACAGAAATTGGGGGTGGTACCTATGCCATACAATCACTAAAGTGATACAAGAGGAGCATAAGCTCAGGGGGAGATGTAGAAAAACAAGAAGGTTGTTGGTTGCAAAGAAGAAAATGAAGAGTACAATGCAAGGTGGAGAATATCCCTTTTCCATTGATGTCAAAGGGGGAGAGTACATAGAAAGGGGGATATGTGCAGAAAGAGAGACTTATAGGAAGCATAGAAGTACCAAAATAACTAAGCATTTCCATCAACGACAAAGGGGGAGTTTGTTTTAAATTGTGTTGTCATTGATGTCAAAGATAGACATGACTTTGATGATCGTGGATGTCATTGATATCACAGGCAGAGGGATATTGACTATTGACAATGATAGGGGGATAATATGAATGTCTCTACAAATTGATAATCTTTTGTGTATTCAGTTGTCATTGAAGTTAAAGTAGAAGACCAAGGAAGTAGAACCAAACAAAGGAAGTAGAGAATGCCCATATATGATGATGAGCATGTGTGTGAAAGATGACTATGCATTGTTAAATTTCTGCAAGTGTTCTTTGTTTACCCTGAAGACGAAGTGACTATGTGAAAATAAAACAAATTGAACTATGGCTGCATAGGATTAAAGAATAATGGCGATTGGACATTATCGAGGAGCAACAAAAAATCTGAAGTGCAGAGGAAGCCTAGGCATGTATTAAGTTTGGAAAAGGAGGTTTTGGGTTTAGTAAACTAGATCGAAGAAAGTAGTGATAAGAGACTCATCCCACATGCATAAGGAGAATCGACTTCAATGGGTTTATATTGAAAAAGAAACATTATATTGGTTGAATGAAAATAGATGAGCTATGGAACCCCACACAAGGCATTAACTTTCATGTTGTGGGGACCAGCATACCGGATCAGTGAGATTTTGAAAAAATTGACTAAGTATCAAGACAAACATTGATTGTCATTGGGCGATAGAGAATCAAGAGTATGTGGAGAAATAATGAAATGAGCGTGAACCTACAAACCCGTGACTCGCGGTGGGATCTCAAAAATTGACTAAGTATCAAGACATCGCATATTTAATGAAGTATGGAGAGTTGGTGAGCATGGTGAAGAAGTATCATAATGTCTCGCAAAGCGTGGTGAGTTATAAGAAATTTTCTAAGTATGAGGAATCAGTTGATGGGACGGGGTCACAGATATAGACAAGTGAATATGCAAATGCATTAGACCCACAGTGAAATGTAAAGAAAAAATTTCAAGTATGGGTTCAAAATAAGTGTAGTGGAACATGAAGGTGTATTTTGGAGGTCGTCGAAGTTTGAATGCAGATTCCTTAGACCTACGGTGAAATGTTTGAAAAGTTTCTAAGTATGGGTGCAAAATAAGGTCGATGGAATGCAAGAGTGTATTTTGGATGCCACAGAAGTATGTATAAAATAAATGATGAAGTAAACCATCAATTTGATATATCGATGACTAATATTGAATCAAATTCCAGATTAGACGATTTTTGAGTTTCAGGGTTGTGTCGAGTGTTGTGGTGGCCAGCGATAGAAGATATATGGTTGAGATTTAATCCAAGGACCAATCAGATGATGGGTGTGCATTGTGGTTGCATGGCATGTTTTGGTGAACAAAAAACAAATCAACGATTAAGATTAAATCTGAATATGGATCGAACAATGGCTTAGTGTTGAGGTTGTGTTGCATGTTTTGACGGGTAGAGAATGGATCAATGACCACGATTGATTCAAGGGGACGTGTCTGATAGCTGCTAAGTGTGGATGTCTGTGTCATGACCAATGCAAAATAGGGAACCAATTTCAAAGGATTTATGAAGTCCAAATTTTAAGGAAGATACAAGCTATCTAGAGCCAACTTCATGAGAAATATTATTTGGATATGTGGACAAACCCTTGGGTGTATGTTGTATATAAATAACGATGCTCAAATCCAAGTCAGAAAAAAGTGAGTGAGTGTGGATCGTGTGAAGAGAATCTTTGAGGCTCATTTAAGGGTGGCTGGGAGGTGCAAGGTCTAAGGAACCTATGAAATCAAGCAGATTGTGAATTGATGGAATATGTTGTGACAGTAGAGATAGAGTAAATATTTTGTGCAAGTGAAGTCTTGAGGGAAAGAGAATATTTGACATTATTGATAGATTGGGGAGATTGTTCTCTCTGGTAGGTTGGTGACTACGTATTGCTGAGTTGGTGCTCAACTAAGGGGATTGGTGTCTCCTGCAAGTTGGTTCCTGCAAATATTGCACCTATAGGTTGGTGCCTACAGACAATGTTGACTTAGTGCTCAACTAAGGGTATTGGTGTCTCCTGCAGGTTGGTTCCTGCAAACATTTGTAACAATAGGTTGGTGCCTACATGATGTTATAAAAGAATTGTCTTGTGGCTTTCTCCCATTTGGGTTTCCATGTTAAATCTTTGTGTATTGTGGATTGTGTGGTTGTGTAATACTAATGACAGATTCTGTATCCGGGAAATAGTGATTTCATGTGGTATGCTTGAGACTAAGAACTATCTATTGCTAGGTGTGAATAATGATGCCATGTGGTATGCTTGAGACTGACAATGGTATATTTCTAGATGTGAATAATGATGTCGCATGGTATGCTTGAGACCGAGAATGGTTTATTGCTAAGTATGAATAACGACATCATGATATTTGCATACGACTGATGATGGATTGTGTATCTAAGAAACATGATTATAGAATGATGATATTGTTTTTTATGGTATCCATCCATACGAAGACAAATGAGGATAGTGGGAAGGATAATCATGAGGTTGGTATAGGGATCATGTGAGATTCTACAAAGTACCAGTTGATCAGGAAGCATCAAGTAAATTTATGACAACCATGCAAGTATGCATTTGAGGTTGTTATGATGTATAAATGTTGAAAGAAAATGAGGTATTAATTCCATCAATCAAATATAGATATTTGAATTGATGTAAAGGCAGGAGGCCTTGAGTATGAAAATATTATGTGTTCCTTAAATGCATTTATGGGAAATGTAATTTCATATTGTATTATTTTGGTTATAAGATAATAACCAAGTTAAGTCAGGAGACATTACTCATGTTGTAACAATGAATGCCATTAGA
>ML793485.1:301132-330602 GCA_009831015.1 Picea engelmannii | reverse complement strand
ATTTTTCTCGCTATATAGAGTTGTGTCCTCCACCGTTTGGTTACTCTTCCAAACATATGGAGAGTTTGCGTTGCCTCCTGCTTCGTAGACTTATGATTAACAGATATGGTGCCTGAGTCTTATCACTTGTCGTGCTATTATCCAAGGGAAGTTTGTCACTAAGCCTGAGTCAACCCCTCTGCAATATGTCTCTTGTCTGCATACCCGACCATCCTGAACGTCCAGTCAAGTCTTTATTCGAAATCACTGAAGCCTTCAGTCCGATCATCAAGATTATCAAGTCCATAACCGATGATCCATCTAAGACCTCGGGATAGTGCATTCGTACACTCATATTACACTCCTACCCGAGTTTTAGAAGATTGTGAAGTTGTTTCTCGAACTCTGAAGTACAACCATCAGGCCGAATCATCTTCTGGGAGATGGATACTTTATATGTATATCTTTCTGATTTCGAGATGTAGCTCTGCTGTGTATTATTCACGACTACTCTTTATAGTTATTTGACATGGATCTATAGTGTATTTGATTGGTAGCCATGGTTCTATTTTATCCCGAGCATGGGTATGCCTGCCTCAGTGAGACATTTGGTATTTTGCAGACGGCACCTCCTAGTTCCTGATTCTTGGGCTCCTTCATTCAGTATATCAGTACAGATTGGTCAAAGATTGGTAATGTATTTCGGCCATCAGATTCTCTTCTGACCTCACACAATAGAGGGCATCTGTTATAACCCTAAATTTCACCACACATGCTTACTTGGCATCAGGCCAACTCATATCCCTTCATTTCCAAAACATCTGTTGAACAACCTCTTTGAAAATCCTCTTGGGTAAAGGTACACGCGCCCTAACCCACTACTGCACACGTGTGAATGCTGGCAGGCCTACTACAACCCGTGTTTACCTAACAAAACTCAAAAATAGGAAAGTTTCTGACAGGACAAAAATCTATGGGTTAGTTAACTGAAACTCCTGGCCATGCATGGACAAGAGTTCGTCCAAAACCCTAGCTCCTTTTAGCCTATAAAATAAGGGGTAAGGGTACTATTTGGAGGAGGAAAATTATAGTGAAGAAACTTTGCCCATTTGCCAAATCCATTTGTCCCAACCCTTTAGCCTTTCCTCAAGCCTAAGTAGAATTAACGTAAAGCAGTTGGAGGACAAAAGAAGAGGAGGAGCCCAGGATCGGGATCAAGGAGCGGTGGTCGGTCTCGACTTTGATTGTAAGTTGAGTCATTTTGAAAATAATAAAAGAATACTTTTCCCGTCCCAATGCATGAGTTATCTACAATTTGTGTAATTTATGCTTAATTTCTAACCCTCAAGTAGAAAAATAGCATGCATGCGTAGTGTTTTATCTTGATTGTAGGTTAACTTTGGAAGGAGCAATGCAAGTAAGCGGGCAAAGCGCAATGGAGGATCTACACCAAACATCAGTAAAAAGGTTAGTAGTTCCTTTCCATGCATGTGTCTTGAAAGAGGGGTTTAAGTTTTGGGTGGTAGGTTAAAAGGTCATTTCTTTACGGTCAAAATCTGCATGCAAGTCTGACCCTAGTTTGCTAGTCCGTAGGGTATTATTTCCCAACAACAATGATGGATCTAATGGAGCAAAAAAAGAAGTTCAACCAGATATAGTAGGTGGACAATGAGATGAACGCCCTATTTGAGGTACAATTCGTAGCTAAGAAGAAGCTGCACGACTTCTGACCTGCCATTTTGATAGTGTATATGCAAATGAATCAAGTCGATGCAACAACAGATTCTGAATGGAACTCCTTGGTCACATCCAAGCTCAATGGATGCATTACATATGCGACCCAATAGTTCATGGTAGAGGCCTCACTCCTTGCCAGGAAATGCCAAGATAAAGTTGGAATCTTTCAAGAAGTGAAGAAGCATGCCTTGGAGTTGGTCCCATAATTGGGCCCTTCATTTAAACAGGGAGAAGAAGAGAAAGCGCAAGCAAAAGAGAAAAATAAAGAGGAAAATTAGGACAAGGGAAAGAAACAGTTTCTCCTGGAAGTTGTGAAAGAGTCGAGTACTTGACTCGAGGGCGAGTCAAGGTTTGTGGTCAGAGCTTGTTGGGCTATTTGTTTTTGGATAAGAATTTGCACAAAAAAGACTACAATCCAAGTTTTTTCCTAGTACGATTTTCACAAGATACAAAAGAAGCTGGACAACAGAGCAAGGAGAAGTAACATAAATCAGTTGCGAAAAGAACAACACAACGCTAGCAAAGAAAAAGTAGTTGCAACAGAAAAAGAATGCATGCAAGCTAAATCCAAAAGAAATGATTTAGCTTATATATAGGGATGAGTATGATTGAAAAAGGGCTCGGTTCCCCCCTTGTTGTTAGGTTTTGATCATAGTTGTTGTTTTCTATTGTTGAGAAGTCGGGTTTGAGTTCTGTAATTTTATCTATACACCATTTTGAGAAATAAAGCTCTGTGACATGGGTCCAGAGCCAAGAGTCTATAACAAAGAACTACCTTGTATCTATGAGATTGTAACCGGGAAAGATCTGAAGATAATATATGAAGAAGGATCCAAAATTTCAAAATATGTTGTGTCATTCTGTGTTTATACTTCTACATTTTGTCTTTACAGTATTTCTTTATGCTTCATCAGTTCTGCATGATGTTTCTATGTTTCAATGCTTTCTGAAACCTAAGTAGCTTTAGTTCTTGTGTAGATGAGTTCATATTTATTCTATAGTTATTTGTCTTGTGCAATATCAGGATGAATATTGAAGGTTCTGTGAACCCACCTAATTATTCTCCTTTCCCTTGCCTATCCTTTTGTCTCAACAACGCTTCAGGTGAGACTTCTTCTCTTCGAAGGAGATGAAAATTTTAGTGCTCTAGACTACGTGATACCTTTTGTTGGTAACCTGAGAAGGACCTTGTTTTTCTTAATCTTGCGCAAAAACATACTTCGAGGGAATCATATGAAGGATGAGCTTAAATTACAAGCATATTTTATCCTCGTCAAGCTTGCATAAAAATAAAGAGGTACTCGGTAGAAATGGTGGGGGGAAATTGGGAAAGAAATGTATATTTGTATCTTTTTTAGTGGGAATAAGTCACTCTTGAACATGACACCCCTCTTCATCATTGTATCCGGGTAGAGGAATCCATTTGTCTCTCATTTTACCATCCACAAGTCCATATGTTGGGTCCTCTTTGAGTCAATGCTTCCAAGAAAATTGTCATTTCATTCATATGTTCAAGAGAAGTCCAACCTAAACAAGCCTTCTATCAAGTCGACCATCTACAGTCTTTAAAGGCCTTCCCTGAGTTAGTTATGAATCACTTCATACTTTGATCTACTTCAAATCTGTTACATATTTTGTGTCATTGATGGGGGATAAATTAAGCCCCCCTTGTGATGAGTTTCTTCCTATCAAATTAAACTCATTATCCAAGAATTAGACTTAGAAATAATTTAGTACCTTGGAACCTACAGGCCTCAATGGCAGATATCCTCGCAATCAATAATGGGTTCACATCATTGGACTCTGATTGGAAGATTCCATCGAGTGTTTAATTCAACTCATTTATTCACATTCATTGGATTGTACTAGAGTACCTTGGGAGTCAATGGCATCAATGGTGATTTCCCTCACACTTGTTAATGATATTCATTAATGACCGGTAATCAAATGGTTTATACCATGTTCGACTGTAATCACATGGCTAGATTCGTACTTAGGAATGATGGAAATGAAGACCCTGGATCTCCATATCGGTCCAGGTTTCGATGGAGTATTCATGAGTTTGTACTGACACATAGATCCACTATGTATGTCTCGTGGCTATGTCCAAATTTGAATTCTTAAGAGAATAGATCCACAGTGTATTTTTCATGGCTATCTTGAATCATGATGAAATGGATCCATAGTGTATGTTTGGTGGCCATGACTCACTTGACACTTATTATTAGAGTCACTTGTAGTTTGAGTATGGGAATTCCTACCTTAGAAGATGGTATATTATTATGMAAATGCTTGATTGTTTGCAAGTTCCCGACCAATGTGCTCCTTGTTTTCGACACACACACTCTAAAAAGTATTTCAGCTGTCATAGGTTCCAACTTCATACTTTGGGAGGAATTCTGTTACACATTATTTTGGTCACCCCCRTGATCAACTGACAATATGTGCATAACTCACTTCCATGTTCCCTGAAGATACTAAATGAGACTTTCTCCATGAGAAAAGTGGATTATATTTTCTTCCTTAAAAATCATATCAAAGGAGATCATCGCACCATGTTCAATGCTTGGGGTGAAACAATGCTTGATCATCACATCCTACACAAAAACTAGATTGTGATGTCATCAGATGCTGGCTATGCATAGGGTGCGACGATCCTCAAACAATGGAAAAAGTGAAATTCATGAAAGTTCTAGAAGGGAATCTTCTAGAAGATGAAGTGGCCTCCAATCGGTTTGGATATTACTCACTTCTATGATTTAGTGGGATCATCCTAATATCCTCATACATCCCTCTTTCACCCTATATAAAGAGGGATCTCTCATGGGAAAGGATAGACTTGCTTATGCATGAATAATTATGCTATAGATTGTACTTGAGATAGCTTTTCTTTAGCTTTCCAAGTGAGGTTGTGAATGCTCTTCATCAAAAGCATTGGAGAAAAGGTGTGTGTGTTGAAGCAAAGGGCCATTGGAAGGGACCTTGCAACGTCAAGTCATGGGTTGTATTCTCCACTTTCATTCAATATAATGCAGTAGTACATTTCTTCCCTATAAAGGTGTATTTACTTTTATTGTATAATTCCTTGATCTTATACATAGAATTCATTGGAATATATATATATCATTGTTCTCTCTCTTTGTTGGTTTGTGCTTCTTAACAGGTTCAACATCCCACAAATCCAAATATGGAGAAACAAGGACGACACTAGCGAGGATCAAACGTTGTTTAAATGGTATGCCATTTGTCCCTCTCTAAACTAGTTTATATTACAATGAAATCTAAGGAGAAGTTTGTATTCTGCCTTGTTTTGTTCTAGCTTCTTTTTGAAACTAGGGAGATTAGTTTGTGTCCACACCTACCGATTTGTCTGATAACATCAGGTCTATCTAGTATAGTGATATTAAATTCTTGTAGTAAAAGAATCCACCTAGTAACCCTACCATTAGTAATTGTTTTATTCATTATGTACTTAATGGCTAAGTGATCAACATGGATGAAGATTTCATACCCTATGATATAGTGCCTAAATTTGTTGATGGCATGAACTATTGTAAGGAACTCTTTTTCAGTAACTGTATAATTCAATTTAGGGGGTATCATGTTTTTACTCACAAAATAGATGGCATAAGATAATTGATTTTCCTTTTGACCTTGTGTTGCTCCTAAAGATGTGTCAGAGGCGTCTATAGATATATGGAATGGAAGGGACCGATTTGGTCCTCTTAAAACAAGGGCTATAGAAAGTTTCTCTTTCATAGTTTCAAAAGCAATTTGGCATTGAATGTTCCTGAAAATTTCATTATCCTTAGTAATAAGTTCGGATAATGGAGATGCAATCTTTATGAAATTTTCAATGTGTTAGTGTTGCCACCTTTCTTTCCTTTTAGAGTCGATTCCGAGTCACATAGTGATCCATGTGCCCAAACATGTGAAGTCAGGTATGTAATACCATGATGCTGAAGTCAACAAATGGCCGGTTGGCCTTTGGAAAAGGGAAACGAGTGTCAGAGTTGAAAACTGTATTTGTGGTACGGGATTTTCTTTTCCCAAAGGTCGAATTCCGTTAAGAAACTAGCTCCTACGTACCCCCGTCAAGTCAAATTATCAAATAAATGTAGTGTCGGAAAGCTCCACAGTTATTATCGTTTTATTATGAAGGCCAAAGGAATGAAAAATTGTAGTGTTCTTATTATTCCTACACAAGAAATCGTATCACCTGTGCTCCAGACATGGGGATTTGCATCCATGAATAACCTGAGAGTCGACCTGAAACTTCTCACTACCATAAATTCATCAATATCCATCAGTTTCTCCTCTCTAGGCCGATTCACTATAAATCTCAGATACTCAACGTGTTTCTCCAGTCGTAGAACCTGGCCTAAGTTGTTTATCACAGTTTTCTTTTTGCTAATGCAATTGGTCCAGAGTTGTTCCTCGATACATTTTCTCAAAACATTTGCATGCAAATTTGACCTTGGTTGCGCCATGGATTTTTCTCAGAGTACATGAAAGGGCACACAGAGCGACATACCTGTGAGGTTCGAACCTCAAAGACATTGGAATTATTTCACACCTGCAGAAACCATTCCTAGAAGCATAGAAGGATCCATTTTATAACTTACAGAAGAGACCATTTTAAGACGTGAGATGACTGAGACAAAGAAATTCATACAGAAGGGGAAGACGATGAAGGCATTTGCCTCCGAACAAGAGTTTCCTTAGAGAAGAGGTACGCTGAGAAATAACTAGGAGGTCATGAAAGCGGAAGCCACGAGGACAAGTGAGGAAATTCCATCTCAACAGCTGAAGTAGGAAAAGATGGATATTTTCGAGCTTTATTAGGAAAACAGGGAATTAAAATGACAGCTAGCGACAAAGACCACGAAGGCATCAACTGCACAGAGTCACAGAGGGAGCTTGACATGGCTAAAAAGGCAGTTTAAGGAGGCACATAACGTTATTTTCCAGCTACGGGAAGTGCAAAGGATAGCAGGAGAAGGGCACACAGAGTATCCCGGAGAAGGCATAGAAGTTGAACAAGAAGTCCATATGGCTCTTGCCTTCACACAAGAAAATAAATCCTAACGAGCGACATTGTCCTTCACGACATTTTTTGAGTGATAAACGTCCTCTAAAAACATCTCACCATTTTGGTAATGGTCACAGGAATTGCACAGTAGTTTTCTATGTGCAACTTCCAACAAATAGGTGTGTAACGGGAGGCGAAACCAACATTGCAGATGACCGGTTTTGGGTGGACACCTGTTCATAAGGATAGCTGATCGAGGGACACAACGAAACATTTTTTCCCTACGTTGGGTCTTGACTGACGATCTGATCTCGTGGAGAAACTTGAAGATGGTTACTAGTAGACATCCATGATTGTTTCCTATTTTTGGATGGTGCCATGCGAAGAGTTTCTTGCACACGTGGCACGGTTTTTCGTAGTCTATAGTTAGCAGTTAGAATAGAGGGAAGCCCAAGCGACACCCTAGTTTATATATTTCATCTTTCTGATGTAACCAGGGTTGGTTGGAAATTTTGGTAAACAGATGCTATTGTATGTAATCTGAGTTTTTGACCGAAATTTAATGCAAAGGTCTTGTGATTTGATGAAAAGATTCTAGTTGTGATAGTTGGATGTATTGTGTCTCTTTATTTGCGTCTGTGTTTCATGTTACCTTTTATTTCATATCTCATATTGTCTATTTCAGAACGAATTTTCAAACCTGTGGATTTGTTGTACAATGCCCCTTGTTCGCGCCACTTAGACAAAACGTTTTCCTCTCAAGCTAACTTTGAATTCGTCCACAACGACGCTCTTGAGTTACTTTATGTGTTTTTCTCCCACCACACTTTACAGTTTACATTGAAGGTTATTGCTCGCCTAACCTTCTCCTCTCAAATCCAATCACTGATTCATTTGTTCTGTCTCTTCCTCATATTGACCCCATAGCCCAAGTTTTACTTTTCTACGCCAACATAACCAGAAACCTTTTTACCATCGATGTTAAATCTAGCCACTGTTTTCAGAGTCATATCCTGCGCGCAGACCACGCCATTTTTGAGAGAGCCCTCTCCAGATCCAAAAGGCTAGTTTTGAGTCTCAAAGTTGGTTGAAAAAGTTACCTTCATCGTTTGTTTATTAGCCGACCAGATTTACGAAGTGCTAACATTATGACACCATTGTTAGGGACGAAATTGAAATTTGTTTCCCCAAGAGAACGACAAACGTTTCAGTTTGACCCCTAAGGGTAACAGAGGGACAAACACCCATATCGACTGAAAAATTTACCCTAGCGACTCGAGTCCAAACAAACCAGTGCCCCCCCAAGTAGCACTATTTAGGAAACCTAGCTCCAAAGACCTTTTACACCAGAGCGAACCCTGAACCAAACCCCTCTGAGCTCGTATACGACCCAGAGAGGATTCTGCACAAGGCTAGAGAGCATGCGTTGGACCCATTCTATTTCCTAGACAAAAGTCTATCCTTTCCCAAAGACATCGTGTAGAGCATTGACAAACTACAGTTTTACGCCATTTTTGAACAAACTCTGTTTAGGTCTAAGTGAGAGACCAGTTTGGATGAGACTGTCTTCGACCCAAAAATATTTCCAGCCCTGGTGATGAATAAAACATCCCAAAGTCTGAATCCTCCAAGGGCTATGGCTACTAGATTCTACCCCCTTGTCCTGCCAGCACAGTTACATGACTTACCTCAGAATTATGGCCAAAGAATCAGACTCTACGATGTTGAGGGAGATGTTTCCGCTGAGAAACACATGGACTGGCTTAATGACTTTGTCGACTTGAAGGAGGTAGATTACATGGATGCAAAGATGAGGATTTTTTCACAAATCCTTTCAGGAGATGTAAGAAAGTGGTTCAAGACCCTCCCACCCACTATCATTCAGGACTTTGAGACATTCGAAAGATCCTTCGTGAATAAATGGGGGGACAAGAAGAACCCTTTGTAGTTGTTGACGCAGTACAATAACATGAAGAAAGAACCAGAGGAAATGGTGCAAGAGTTCTTGGCTCGTTTTCTGAAAGTATACAACTCCATACCTGACGAAGTAAAACCCCCACCTAGTGTTGTGCAGCTGCGGTATGCATATTCGTTCGAAAATGACTTTTCTCTACATCTGAGAGAAAGGATGTCATAGGTCAAGGTCGAAGTGAACATGATGGCGTCGAGAAAAACCAAGTTGAATTTCAATCAGAGTGACAAAAGACATCAAGGAGACGCACAGTCGTCGACATCACAGTCCTCAGACGACAGGTTTGATATGATGATGAAAACCATGGAAACGTTGATGGAATGAATGTCCATGGGGAACAGACCTGTTGTGCAAGACCAAAATGACCCACAACCTAGAAATCAAAATATCCGGAGGGGAATATTCCTCAAATCAAGTAGTGGGACCTAGGTGACCAGTAGAAAAGGCCCCCTTTTCATAAGAACTATGTGGAAGAGGATTTCGACCAGTATTTCGACGACCAGATGCATTGTTGTGATGATAAAAACCTGCGCGTGTTCTTGACAAAAAGAGAACACGATCGATATATGAGCCAAAATGAAGACTTCGCACTAGAGACCGATGATGGCATGATACTTGAAACAGATGGTTCACTATCTTGGGAGACAGAGGAATTTAAGAAAGGTTATCGGAATGCTATCATGCAGTTTCAGAAGAAGTATAACCTCCGGAGTAAAGATGCACCTGCCAAGCCGAAACAAACTGACTCCGCGAAGGGGCCTACAGCGGACGCACCCTCCATGAGCTGATCAAGACTAGATGATGCGACCAAGGATGCAGCTGAGAAGATGAAGGTGAAGCAGGAAATCCCAAAAAAATCCCCGAAGACAGGCCGGGAAACGAGCAGAGAAGATGTAGAGAAAACCTACCCCCCTTTCAATTTTGAACATGAAATGGAAAAAATCAAAATCTCTGTCCCATTCAATGAGATGATTAGAAAGGGTGAGTATTGGGGACAAATCATAAAGATTCTAAAAACATGAGGGGCCCCTGATACTCTGAATGTTCGAGATGACCACCCCGCCATTTTGTTTGGTCCGCATGTCGAAGAAATGAGCGATGAGGAAGACATCCCCCCTTTTTATGTCAGTCTAAAGATCCATGATCTGAACTTACATAATGCCATGCTTGATTCTGGCACATCACATAATCTCATGCCGAAGGTGGTCATGGATGAGTTGGGACTAGAGGTCACCAGACCGTACAAAGACCTTTTCTCTTTTGATTCAAAGAAAGTCAAATGTTTGGGCCTAATCAAAGACATGGTTGTATCTTTGGCCCAAATCCCCACCAATAATATGGTCATGAACATAGTCATCACATAAATACCTGTGAAGTTTGGCATGCTTCTCTCAAGATCGTGGGCCGCGAAGATGAAAGGCACATTGCAGATGGACATGAACTACGCCACTATCCATGTGTTTGGCCATGATTGAAGACTGTACAGGGAAGTCCTGCTAAAATATATGGTGAGCAACAAAACACATCCCCACAACCACCCTATATACATCATCGACACCAAAGTGGGCTCGTCTATTTTCTACAATGATATTGGTTTCGGGGAAGAAGGATCGACGACCACCACAACAGTCGATGATGAAACCGCACAGGAAATCATAGAGAAGGTCAACCCAGAAGACCGCATGAAATACGAGGTGTGGAACATGAGTTTCGACAATGCAGTCAATCGAGAGGGAGCTGGGGCTGGCATATGGGTAAGCCCCCCTAAGACAAGCATGAAGTTGCGTTCATACAAGCTCGCGTTTGAATGCACTAACAATGTGATGGAGTATGAAGCGCTAATTTTGGGCCTTCAATTTTTGAAAGAACTAGATGCACAAAGGATAGCAATATGCGAAGATTCTGAGCTGATCATAAATCAGGTGAAGGGCATGTACCAGACCAAACATCTCAGACTACACGCTTACATAAATCTGGCTCTCGATCTCCTCAGAGGTTTTTCAGAGTATGACCTGATCGCTATCCCCAGGGAACAAAACCAGATCGTCGATGCATTGGCCACCTTAGCCTTGGATTTCAAGATCCCCTCTCTTCCAGACAAAATATATGAAATTGAGGTCAGGCATAGGCCGGCAGTACCCGATAACATCAAACACTGGCAGGTGTTTGAGGATGATAAACAGGTGGAAAGGTTCCTCCTCATGAGCGATGAGTTCATTAACACAAACCTTGACGGGGAATACTATGACGATGAAGATGAGTGCACAGATGCACACAGTGATGACGACCCTTTCCAAAACTAGATCGCGGGAAGGGATATAATTCAACTAAAAAATAACATAATTCTGAAGGGTTTGGTGCCACTGTAAAAGATGTTTGACAAAAATGATGTGGCTAAGAACCCCAAGATCACTACAAGCATAGAATATGTGAAAACTGCAACATCGGGATCGAGGCAGAGTCGAAGATGGTAAAGTTATCAAAAAATATCAGTCCAGAGGTCAAAAAGGATTACATAAAACTCATGAAGGACTTCGCCGATTCGTGTAGAGCTACGATGCTCTGAAAGTGTATGACCAAAAGGTAATCCAACATGTTATCCTTCTCAAGGAAGACCAGAAGCCTTTCAAACAAAAGTCGAGATGAATAAAATCCTTGTTACTACCACTGATCGATAAAGAGGTGAAAAATATTTTCGATGCCAAAATCATTCTTTCTTTGAGATTCTCAAAGTGGGTAGCTAACTTGGTACTTGTGAGAAAGAAAAGCAACGAAATTAGGCTATGCGTAGATTTATGAAATTTGAGTAAGGTGTCCCTTAAAGACCACTACCCCTCCCCAAAATGGACTACATCTTGCAAAAGGTAGTGGGATATCAAAGGATGTCCATATTGGATAGTTTCTCGGGGTATAACCAAATCATGGTTCACCCGAACGATAGAGAGAAGACGACTTTCACCACTCCGTGGGGAATGTTCATGTACGCTAAGATGTCGTTCGGCCTGAGATGGATATCGATTTTTTTGATGCAAAGGATAAATTCAACGTGATTTACCTTGACGACATCACAGTGTACTCTACCTCCGATAAACAACACCTCGAGCACTTGAAAAGAGCTTTTCAAAAGTGCAGAAAGTTCGGTATATCACTCAATCCAAAGAAATCTCATTTCACGGTATAGGAAGGCAAGATTTTGGGGCACATTATTTCCAAAGAAGGCATTAAAATAGACCCCATCTAGGTTGAAGGGATTTTTAATATCGGTACCCCACACAATAAAAAGGAGGTACAATATTTCCTGGGTAAGGTAAATTTTCTGAGAAGGTTTATCCCAAACCTAGCGGAAACCATAAAACATATAACTTGTATGCTCAGGAAAGGAAACAAGATTAAGTGGATCCCATAGGCCAATAAGTCCTTTGAAGACATCAAAGTGGCCCTGACTAAAGCCCTTGTGCTAGCCAGCCTGGACTTTACAAAAGATTTTCTCCTTTTTTCATTCGCCTCAGAGCACACTATTGCCAGAGTACTTTTGCAGACGAATGTGCAGGATCTAGAGAAACCCATAGCCTACTTCAGCTGAAAACTGTGTGACACTCCCCTAAGGTATGACATCATGGAAAATCACACATATGCTTTAGTAAAGTCTCTGAAGGAATTCATGACGTATATTTTTCACTCCCACGTCATCGCCTGTGTGCCCAGTAGTTCGGTAAAGGACATCCTTACCCAGCCGGACCCAGAAGGAAGGAGAGGAAAGTGGATAGCCGCCATGTTAGAATACGAACTTGAGTTCAAGCCGACAAAGATGGTCAAGGGCTAGGGCCTCGCAAAGCTAATGGTGTAGTCAGACTGCGACATTGTGGGTATTAATTTCATTGTCGATCTGTCGGAGGGCCCTCAAGAAGAAAAAGATGCGTAGGTACCTCAACATTTTGTTGATTTGCCATGGTATACAGACATCATATACGTTTTAGAAAATCTCCAGGCCCCTCTAGGTGTGATCAAGACTAAAGAGAGATTCCTCAATCTTAAGGAGGTTAAGTTTTTCATTTTGGATAAGTCACTATATTGGAAAGATCCCAGAGGAATATTGTTAAGTTGTTTGCTGGAAGATGAGGCAAAGCGGGCCATACAGGAGTTTCAAAAAGGAGACTGTGGAGGGAACCATTATTGGAATACCACCACGCACAAGATCCTAAGGGTAGGTTATTACTAGCCGACGCTTTTCGCTAACGTATATAAAGAGGTCTCCAGCTGCCATGAATGCCAAATTTTTGACGGGAGAAGAAAGCTACATCCTTTGTCATTAAATCCAATCTCAATCGAAGCACCTTTCATGCAGTGGGGCCTAGATTTCATAGGGGAGATAGACCCTCCATCCTCCACGCAACACAAATGGATCCTCACAACCACTGATTACTTCACGAAGTGGATTGAGGTGGTCCCCACAAAGCAGGCCACCGACGCGGTCATCATACAATTCCTAGAAATATACATTTTGTCAAGGTTCAGATGTCCTGTTAAGATAATAACAAATAATGCGGTTGCATTCAAGTCTAAAAGGATGCAGAAGTTCATTTCAGGACTATAATATAACCTTGGGTCATTCCATAACATATTACCCATAGGGAAATAGGTTAGCAAAATCCTCGAATAAGAGCCTGACCAGAATCATCAAAAGGCTCTTGCAAGAAAATAAGAGAGCATGGAATAAGAATCTTATCTATGCGTTGTGGGAAGATCAGATCACTTCCAGAAATTTCATATCTACGTCACCTTTTCAGATCGTTTACGACACAGACATGATATTCTCTACTGCGCTAGGACCGATCATCAGGAAACTGTTGCAAGAGCAGGAGGCCGAACCGGATGATGCACAAACAAGGATAAACCAATTGATCCACACCCAACAGGCGAGGGAGAAGGCATATAATCGATCTCAACTTCATCAAGAGAGGATAAAGAAAAATTTTGACAAACAATCCAAGCAGGAAGATCTCCAGGTGGGATATCTGGTGCTGAGATGGGACGCGTAGAATGAAGGAAAAGGGAGACACAGAAAGTTCGATCACCTTTGGAAATGACCATATAGAGTCGGTGCGTGTTGTAGAGACAATGAATTTTTCCTGCAAGGGATGTATGGGGAGTGTCTTGGTTGGGGGCCTATAAATGACAGGTTCCTCAAACGCTACGTGATGTAATAAATTCTGTTTGAGTCATTTTTCATTGTAAATAGTCGCTAAATTTGAGTCGAGTTAGTACTTCAATAGAAAATTGAAGCCCGAAGTGAAGGCCCTAAGTTTATGATGAAGTCTTGGAAGTTGTGTTATTGAGTCTAGTTGTTTTCTTTTCCGTCCGTCTTTTTTGTGGCTTAGTATCTAGATGTCAAATAAAACCCAATGGTCAGGCACCTGGTCTAGTATTCTTTTCTACCTCCCACGGAAGATAGCATCCTCGTTGGAGCCAACTATTAGAACCGCCACATTTCTTTCCTTTTAGAGTCAATTCCGAGTCACATAGTGATCCATGCGCTCAAACATGTGAAGTCAGGTATGTCATACCATGATGCTAAAGTCAGTAAATGGTCGATTGGCCAATGGAAAAAGGAAAGGGGTGTCAGAGTCGAAAACTATATACATGGTACAAGATTGTCTTTTCCCAAAGGTCGAATCTCGTTAAGAAACCATATCCTACATACCCCCGTCAAGTCAAAGGGTTAAATAAAGTTTGCGTTGGCAAGTGCTAAAGTTATTATCATTTTATTATGAAGGCTGGAGGAATGAAGAATTCCAAAGTTTGTATTATGCCTACACAAGAAATCGTATCAAATGTGTTCCACATGCAGGGATTTTCCATGACTAACCTGAGAGTCGACTTGAAACTTTTCGTCGCCATAAATTCATCAACATCCAGCAGTTTCTCCTCTTTGGGATGATTTGCTATAAATCTTAGATACTCGATGTGTTTCTCCAGTCATAGAAATTGGCCTAAGTTGTTTATTGCAGTCTTCTTTTTTCCAATCCAATTGGTCCAGAGCTGTTCCTCGATACATTTGCTTAGAACATTTGCACACAGATTTCACCTTGGTCACACCATGGATTTTTCTCAGAGTACAGGAAAGGGTGCACGAAGTGACAGAACTGCGAGGTCCAAACCTTAGAGAGATTGGAATTATTTCATGCCTGCAGAAACCATTCCGAGAAGCATAGAAGGATCCATTTTGTCACTTATAGAAGAGACCATTTTAAGACGTGAGATGATCAAGATAGAGAAATTCATACAGAAGGGGAAGATGGTAGAGGCGTTTGCCTCCAGACAACAAATACCTCAGAGAAGAAGCAGGATGAGAAAGAATGAGGAGGTCATGAAGGAGGAAGCCACGGGGACAAGTGAGGAAACACCATATCAACAGCTGAAGAAGGTAAAGCTGGCTATTGTTGAGCTTTATCAGGAAAACAGGGAATTAAAACGATAGCTAGCGACAAAGACTGTGGAGGCATCAGCTGTACAAAGTCATAGAGGGAGAATGATGTGGCTGAAAAGGTAGCTTAAGGAGGCTCAGAACATTATTCTCCAGCTGCGGGAAGCACAAAGGCTAACAGGAGAAGGGCATGCAGAGTATCTCGGAGAAGGCGAAGAAACTGAACAAGAAGTCCATATGGATATCGCCTTTGCACAATAAAAGAAATCTTAACGAGTGACGTTTTCCTTCAAGACAATTTTTGAGTGATACACATCCTCTGAAAACATCTCACCATTTTGGTAATGGTCATGGGAATTGCACAGTTGTTTGTTGTGCACAGATCCCATCAAATATGTGTGTAATGGGAGGTAAAACCAACATTGTAGACGATCAGTTTTGAGCAGACACCTGTTCATAAGGATAACTGATCGAGTGACACAATGACACATTTTTTCCCTATGTCAGGTCTTGACCGACGATCTAATCTCATTGAAAAAATTGAAGACGTTTACTAGTAGACATGCATGATTGTTGCCTATTTTTGGATGGTGCCATCCAAAGGATTTCTTGCACATGTGGCATGGTTTTTCCTAGTCTAGAGTTAGCAGTTAGAATAGAGGGAAGCCCAAGCGACACCCTAGTTTATATATTTCATCTTTCCGATGTAACCAGGGTTGGTTGTCAATTTTGGTAAACAACTTATATTGTATGTAATCTGAGTTTTTGACCGAAATTTAATGCAAAGGTTCTGTGATTTGATGAAAAGATTCTAGTTGTGATGGTAAGATGTATTATGTCTCTTTCTTTGCGTCTCTATTTCCTATTACCTTTTATTTCATATCTCATACTGTCTATTTTGGAACAAATTTTTGAACCTGTGGATTCATTGTACATCACCCCTTGTTCACGCCACTTAGACAAAATGTTTTCCTCTCAAGCTAACTCTGAATTCGTCCATAGTGGTGCTCTTGAGTTACTTTCTTTGTTTTTCTCCTGCCACACTTTATGGTTTACACTGAAGCCTATTTCTCACCTATCCTTCTCCTGTCGAATCCAGTCACTGAGTCATTTGTTTTGTCTCTTCCTCAGATTGACCCCATAGCCCAAGTTTTACTTTTTTGCACCAACATAACTAGAAACCTTTTTACCATCGATGTTAAATCTAGCCACTGTTTTCAGAGTCATATCCTGCGTGGAGACCATGCCATTTCTGAGAGAGTCCTCTCTAGATCCGAAAGGCTAGTTTATCAGCCGAACAGATTTACAGAGTGCTAACACAATGAATCGTTTATAGTAACCAACATGGCCTAGGAAAATTATGACATATTTTTGAGTTTTGGGTAATGGGAGATTGGAAATGAATTCTATCTTTGCTAGATCCACTTTAATACCTACAGAAGACACAAAGTGGCCCAAAACAATCCCTTCCATTAGTAACATGCAACATTTCTCGTGGATTATGCCAAGCTAGTTTCCCGATATCTAATTAACATCTTTTCTAAATTTTCTAATGCTTCTTTGAAAGTATTTCTATAGATAGTGAAATCATCCATATACACTTCTAAAAAGTCATGGATAAGGTCAGAAAAGATACCTAGTACTCCACGTTGAAAAAGTGAAGGTGCATTACACAAATGAAAAGGATGTAATCTATAGGTGCACGTCCCCCAAGGACATGTGAATGTTGTTTTGTCCCGATCCTCTGGAACTATTTGTATTTGGTTATCACTGCTAAATCCATCCGAAACGGAAAAGTATCTTTTACCTACTAGTGTATCTAGGACTTGATCTATAAAAGACAGAGGAAAGTGATTTTTCAAAATTTCTTTATTCAATTCCCTATAGTCTACAAAAACACTCCATTTGCCATTTTTATTAGGAGAAATAACTAGTGGATATTCCCATTGACTGTCAGAAATTGGATATATAAAATTGACATTGAGTAATTTATGTAGTTCATCTTTCACAATTTCTTTCAAGAGGATTCATTTGTCATTGGGGTCGCCTAACAGGCTTGGAATTATCCTTTATGTAAATATGATGAATACATGTATTAGTGTGGATTCCATGCATATCAATGTATTCCCATGAAAACACACCAATTGTTTTTTGTAATGTTTTGATTAATTTCTCTTTTTGAATTTCTTTAGGTTTAGAATTAATATTTAGAGTTTTTCCTTGAAAATTTTCAATATCTTGATTACTTGATCCTGATGTAGATGCACCAGAAGATATTTCTTTTGAGATTATTGATAAAGTATCCATAGTACAACTTTCTTGAAAATCCTTATCCAAGAGATATCTATGATCAAAATTAGTAAATTCCCCCCATGATATTGAGTAAAATCATAATTATTAATAATATTGATGATTTGATTTTCCTCGATATCATTTTTAAAATTCAGAATTTGATCAACAGTTAAAATAGGTTGCACTATTTCCTCGTTATTAGTTTCTTGAAAGAATTGTGCAAATTCATATTCAATTAAAGCTTTAACCGGTGGATATAGATTAAATTTCTTTACTAAATCTCTATTTGGAATTGTCATATCCCCTAATCTACAACCGATGTAAGAATCAATTGTAGCTAACCAAGGCCTCCCTAAGATTAATGGGTGCACCCCTAAGTTAGATTTCATATGTAAAACCATGAAATCTACATGGTACTACTAGGAATCCAAGGAGACTATTATATCCTCTAATAAACCTTATTGTTTTATTATTGATCTATTAGCTAATTGTGAAACTATGGATTTATTATAGAGATTAGACAATTGTAATTTATCCATGGTACCTTTTGTCATTAGATTGATCGTTGCTCCCAGAATTATTAATGTTCTTACAATTGCAACATTATTGATGTGGATTTTTACAATGGGACTACCAAGATCAACATATTTTTGCATATAAATTTTACCCGACATAAGATTTGATAGTTTACCAGTCACTTGCATTGTTTGTGGGTATTTATTTTTCCTTCCTATTTTCTTGATACACATTTCCCTTACTGTCTTAACATAAATGGGAATGTC
This sequence comes from Picea engelmannii, assembly GCA_009831015.1. Taxonomy (NCBI): domain Eukaryota; kingdom Viridiplantae; phylum Streptophyta; class Pinopsida; order Pinales; family Pinaceae; genus Picea; species Picea engelmannii. The sequence continues at coordinate 312,384 of ML793485.1, read as the reverse complement.
TTTGATTGCTTGCAATAATGGAATTTTGATACAAACATTCTTTAACTCGTGTAATAAATCATATCCTATTTTAGTGATTTGGTATTCTAATTCCAACCTTACTAGGAAAGGTGGAGAACTAGATTGCTATGTTTGATTTATTGTAGATGAAGAAATTTGATTTATTGGATTAGTTTCATCATTGTTGTTTATTTGATTAGGATTTTCCTCAATAGGTTCTTCAACAATAATAGGTGCATCCTAATGAATTAATTTTCCTGATCTAAGATGAATATCATTTACACCAAGAGAACTAATCATATAAGTGGGAAAATTTTGTAGCTTAGTGTTGTAAGCATGTTGTGCTACTTTATTATTGGGGTTAGCAATGGGTTGTCCAGGTATTTGGGTTGGTATTGGAGGTTGAGTTGATGGTAATTGAAGTTGTCGTGGTTTTGGTGACTGATTGAAATATGGTTGTTGAGCCTATGGGGGATACTGGTTTTGTGTAAGGTATTGGGTGTATTGTTGTTGCATAGGATGAGGCTAGCAGGCATAGTTCCATAGATATATTTTACCTCTCAAGGTTGATTCTAGACTTGTTGTGGTTCCCATGCTTTTCAAGGCATAAGGATGGTCCAATTCTATTGAGGGTGTTGTTGAGAAAAATAAGGATTAAATTGTTAAGAGGGGTCTTGAGATATACATGGATTTCTTGGCTCCCAAGGTCTCTTTTGTGAAAAAAAACATAACTTCTCTGTAGCTCCTTGAGTTTCTTGGTAGGATACTTTGGGTCCTGGTAGAGATGGGAAGTTTTTTGTAGCATGATTGTTGGCCCTCGACTAAGTTTTGAGGAAACCTTGGTCATATTTGGACCACTTTTGGATTTAGACACATTGGTCGAGGAAGGAGCGCCTAGGTAGAGCTGAGATCACGGATCTCATCGATTTTGAGGGCTATGTGGACCTAGTAAGGGGTCCTCTAGGGTGTTTGTAATATGGTTTATGGGATGTCGGCCCATGGGTTCTCCCATGTTTAGGCCTTATTTTAAGGGATTGTAAAAGTATAAATAAGTAAGAATGTATGGTAGAAGAAAAAACAGTTATGGGGAGCTAAGTGCAAGTAGTTTGAGTAGATTTGTGCCAAGGAATGTATGTGTGTTAAGGATTTGTGCTCGATAGAGGGTTGGCTCTGTGCCTTGACCTAGTTTTGAAAGGAGGATCTGGTGCTCAGTGCCCAGATCTCTTGTCTAGTGTGAAGCTTGACTCTGTGGCTTAGTGCACATGAGTGAATGAATGTAATATTCAAGCACATAATAGAAAAGGCAAAGTGGTTGGTGGACATAGCCCCGCACTGGGGTGAACCACATATATCTTGTGTCTTTGGTTTTCTTTGTGTTGTGTTATTTATATTATGAATCTGCTTAGTGCTTTGATTATTATGTATGATAGATAGATATGTTGTTTCTTAGTGCTTTACTTGTGAATGGATGCTAGATCTAACTTATAATGCTAAGTGCTAAGTGATCAGGTTATATGATCATTCACTATTACTTCGTCGGTCTTAAGAAACTTATGCATGTCATCTTCTAAGCGTTAATAGAGTACTATGCAAAGTGTTATTATCATAGATATGTGTCCCATCCTGGTTACAAACACATGTGTCCTATAACCCCCCCTTCTTCTACCTCGGGTGAGACCTCACCTACTTCGCAGGTGTTGTCGAAATGGAAGATAGTCAGGGTATTGTCGGTGCGTTGTTAAGCGTTGAACCCTGTGTCTGCCCCTGTGCCAACAAATGGTTACGTTGCCAGGACCTGAAATTGTGATTGTTGGGAACTGAAGTAAAGAAAAGAGAAGCTTTGTGCATAGATCTGCTGCTGAAAAGAACAATACTCTATTTGACTTGCGAAGCTTTGTGCTAGGAAAGTAAGATGATATGAAGAAAAGAGGTAAGATCATAAAGAGGTAAGCTTTGTGCTTTGGCAAGAGAAAGATAAGTGGAAAGTTTTGTTTTGAAAGAATGAACTTAAGTATGTTTAATAGATTCTATCCTAGTCTGAAGGATAGGGTGTAGTTGAAATAAAGATTTGATTTGGGTAAATTCAATGGAAATGAAGAAAGATATGTTATTCCTATACATAGAAAGAGTTTTTGGACTAATAAGTGGATGCAGGAACCTAGGATTTTTTTTGCAGATTGCAGGTCCAACAATATGATCCTAGTGTGCAGTACATATGAGGTTGGATAACATTTAAAAGAAAAAGAGGATTAACTTTGTGTTATAACTGCAGAATGTCGAGACATCTTGCTAAGGAATGCCCTGGCGCAAGTCCTATTTGTCTTTATTATAATATTGTTGGTCATGAGGTTGAGGATTGTCTAAGGATGATTTCTAAAGTCGATAGGATGAATGTAAGACAAGTAAACTATGAAGAAACTCAAGAGACTAAGGGAATGTTAGGAAGTCATAAAGAGAACAGGTCAGAGAAATTCAAGACTACATTATTACAGTTGAAAGAAATGATGGATGTTCACAAAGATGTTAGTTTACCAGATATCTTGAAAGTAAAACAACACATAAATACAAAAATAGAAGACTTCAAAATAGATTGTGTCTTGGATGAAGAAACACAAGTGAATATTATGACAGAAGACACTTGGTAAATTTTTCGAAAGCCTATTGTGGTACCTTCATTGGGAAGGATAGGATTGTTTAAGGGAAAGATGATAAATTTATGTGGAAGAGTTACTAATGTACCTATTATTGTTCATGGAACATCGACTGAAGAGGAATTTGAAGTCATTAAGTTTGTTGGGGACAATGCCCCCTTCCCACTTTTGTTAGGTAAGAATTTGATTAAGAAGGATCAGATTAGAAGGAAAGTAGAGGAAGAAGCTACAAAAAAGAAAAATCAAGAACTAAGGGATTTCATAGCTAGAAAAATAGATCGACTAATAGAAGAACAAGAGGATAAGTCAAAGAAGCAGAATGAAGTAACAACATAGGAGGGACAAAAGGAAAGAAAATTAGTTGTCCAAGTTGAAAGAATGCAAGAAGGCTTGAAGAACCTATCTATGCAAGAAAGAAGTATATCCACCCAGGGAGTATAAAGAGAAGGGATATTAACTCCAGACCCTTTGAGGGCACCTCAATAGTGCGAAGCCACTACGCTAGGGGGAGATAAGAATAAAAATGGAAAGTGGATTCCAGAAATAGTTAGAGAGACTCAAATCACAGGAAAGAAGGCAAGGAAGCTCAATAAAAATAAAGCTAAGTTGGAAAAGCTACAAGAAGCTACAAAGACCATATGGAAGACTTTGTAGACTAGAACCTCATAGTAGGTAGGTTCGCAGGATTTGAAATTCATTGGAATAGTAGGATCACGCAGAATGGACTTTTCCCTGGCGAAGTTATATGATTGTTGGAGGCGCCCCGACCATTAGAACAACGCTCCAGAACTTTTATAAAATGCATTTATGGGTTTATGGATCACTTTTGGGACATTGAGACTATGCCATAACAAACTTATTTACATTGATGAAAGTATTTCCTAGCCGTTGGAAGATATTTTATGGTGCCCCACTTATTTAACTCATCAGTCACTATGCTGGGACCACTTTTTTCCACCCATGATTAACTGAGACAAGAAGAGAATTATTTGTGTGTCGAACTGTGCTATCTGAAAATAGACCCCGCCTATCCATTCGTCTACCTCGACCTGTCTGCTTAAAATTTATAATGTCGAGCGAACCTGGTGAATTAGAGACGTTTGTCGAGGAATTCCTCAAGAAGCTAATGGATGATAAATCAATATCTGAAGGTGTCTAGGCATCGTCGACTAGGGGATTGGAGGCTTCCCATTCAACTGGACGTCGTTCTAGCCGTGTCAAAACTGTAACTGAGCAACGAAGTAAGCACCGTGATGATCTAGCTAATGCGAAGCAGATCCTATCAATCCTACTAGAGTATATCCCACCTTTGGTTGGCACCGTTAACCACGACAACATTCTCGAAGATTACGAATACACTGTGTTCATCACGTACATTCCGAAAGGAATATGTGTTGTCATACTACAAGCTAACAATTGAATATATGGAGCAGATTACGAAGGAGTGGCCAGAGGAATTCCTCGTAATTGTCATTGATGTAGAACTCTCTCACACTGAAACCATAAGAAGCCCCATAGTTACTCAGGTTGATAATTTCGGACAGTCCAGTGGGAAGAAGAAGAAGAAAAAGAAGGAAGAATTCTAGGATATAGAGAGTGATGAGGAGGACAACGCTTATGAAGATAATAGGTTTGGCTCGCCTGGAGGAGGAGGAGAAGGTGAAGTAGAATAACATGGAGGAGGATATGAAGGAGAAGAAGAGAAAGGAAGAGGCAAAGCTACACTGAATTAAGACCCCCCTACTGGAACAGTAACACCGCAGAAGAGGAAGGTTTCTCCAAAGAAACCTTCAACAAGGAAGAAGACACGTGCTAGTAAGCCCCAGTTGGAGAACACGCTCATAGAGGACGATATCAGTCTATTCCACAGAGCTATGGAGGATGTTTCCAAGGACATATTGCAAAGATATGGATAGAAGTAGGAGGAGCTATATCGAAGGATCAAAAAGGAATTGAAGTAAGTAAAACAAGTTGTTCGTTTGGTCTGTGCAGTACCTACTGTGCCTTCCTCGTCATAGATTACAGAATTGGGGGATGAACCAGCTCAATTGAGAAGACTTGCGGATGCAATAGAAACTCGACTTTAGAGAGTCTAGGAAGAGAAGGAGAAGGCTACAGAAGCCTTGAAACAAGATAAATATGAAGGCTTAGAAAAATTATGAGTAGTGCGGTATAGTGTAGCCTCCTATGAAAGTGAGAGAGAAGAGTTTTAGGCGATGCTCCAGGAGGAAAAATCCTAGATACAGAGAGAAAAGGAGCAGTTTCTCGCAGAGAGGGCCATGGTCAAAGAAGTAGTGAGTAAATAATGTCACTATGTGCAAGGCTTGGCAAAGGAGGAACAAGGGTCAGTCGAGGATCAAGTGGTGAAGTTCGCTGAGACCCTCCAATAGCTTTAGCCTAGAATAATAGAATTGGAGGCCCAAACAGTACCGAGAACTCCGTAGGAGGTGCATAACTAGAGGGAGGAGGCCACTAAGAACACAATTGTAAGAATTAAAACCCTCACCTCAGAATGAAAAAAACTAAGTGATAGAAGCACACAAACATATGAACGCCTCACCGAGGATCCAGAGCTAAGGAAGTTGGAAGCACAGTTACAAGAGGCACAACAAGAGGAATTTTCTATGCAGGCACAGATGAAGTTTCTCACCGGCTTAGAAAGAATGAAGAGATCCTAGAAGCAAGGCGCAGTGCAACAACAAATCACCACCCTGTAGGGAAAGGTAATGGAAGTCACGCAAAAGATACAACCTATGCAGGATGAAGCCTCCAAGGTGTTTGAAGATATTGATGGACATGGCTCGCAATTGGACCAATTAGTTGCATCAGTCGAACAACACCTGGAAGGGGCTATTACAGAGAAAACGATCCAGGAGCTCGCTGAGACGGAGGCTCATGCGAAGCAGCAAGTTGAATCAACTTGAGTTAATATCAAGGCCTTCAAAGAAGCATTATCTAGGATAGAGTGACTCGAGATGAGTCATATGTGACTGTTGGGGGCCTGTTGGCCCTTTACTAAGTTTTGAGGAAACCTTGGTTAGATTTCGACCAATTTTGGACTTTGACACATTGGTCGAGGAAGGAGCACCCAGGCATAGCTGAGATCATGGATCTCACCAATTTTGCGGGCTATGTGGACCCAGTAAGGGGTCCTCTAGGGTTTATGGGATGTCGGCCCATGGGTTCTCCCATGTTTAGGCCTTATTGTAAGGGATTGTAAAAGTATAAATAAGTAAGAATGTATGGTAGAAGAAAAATAAGTTATGGGGAGCTAAGTGCAAGTAGTTTGAGTATATTTGTGCCAAGGAATGTATGTGTGTTAAGTCTTTGTGCTCTATAGAGGGTTGGCTCTGTGCCTTGACCTAGTTTTGGAAGGAGGATCTGGTGCTCAGTGCACAGATCTCCTATCTGGTGCGGAGTTTGGCTTTGTGGCTTAGTGCACAAGAGTGAATGAATGTAATATTTGAGCACACAATAAATAAGGCGAAGTGATTTTTGGACATATCCCCACATTGGGGTGAACCACGTATATCTTGTGTCTTTGGTTTTCTTTGTGTTGTCTTATTTATATTATGAATATGTTGACTGATTTGATTATTATGTATGATAGATAGATCTGTTGTTGCTTAGTGCTTTACTTGTGAATGGATGCTAGATCTAACTTATAATGCTAAGTGATAAGTGCTCAGGTTATATTATCATTCACTATTACTGCATCGATCTATCTTTGACTAAGTTCTACGGTGTTAAGAAACTTATGCATGTCATCTTCTAAGCGTTAATAGAGTACTCTGCGAAGTGTTATTATCACAGATCTTTTTTCCAACCTGGTTACAGACACTTGTGTCTAGTAACCCCCCCTTCTTTTACCTCAGGTGAGACCTCGCCTGCTTCATAGGTGTTGCCAAAAGGGCCGGTAGTCGGGGTTTTGTTGGTGCATTGTTAAGCATTGAACCCTGGGTCTACCCCTATTCCAACATTGATTGTCTATGCATATACCACAAAGATTAATGTTATCTAAAGGGAATTCTTTTAAAGGGTGCATTTTTCTACATTTTGGACAATAAATAATTAATGCTACATCCTCTAACTCTTTGTTTTTCTTAATTTTTAACGTATCTATCTGAGAACTAAGAATAATGAGATTGTCTTTTTTTAAATTGTCCAATAAATTTCCAATCTTTTCTCTACTTACACCACTGATGGATGATTTTTTAATCCTTGAGATAAAATCTCTAGTTCCCTTACAATATTTGGACTTTCCTTGAGAAATATGCTTTCATAAGTCACAAATTTCTGGATAGGTTAGGTGAGAAATATTTCCTTTACCCATTAAATTTAACACATCCATCCATTCATCTCTAATTCCTCTAAGTAAAATGGCTTTTAAAGTCTCCAGATCTAGATGATTTTGTTTTGAGCTTTTAACAATATAATGAATTCTTTCCAAATAGTCTTTAAGACTCTCTTCTTCTTTTTGTGTCATGTTAAAAATCTCCTCTCTCATTCCTCGATTTTTATAATAATCATTATATTTTTCAAGGACTGTTTTCCTCATCTCATCCCATGTTTTTATTGCATTTGTTCCTAATCCCATAAATCAACGTAATGTTGCATCCTTAAGTGTAGCTAGAAATAACTTCAATTTTTTATCATACGAAGAATAATCATAGTTGTGCCATAACACATCAAATTCAAAAAGGAAATTTTTTGGGTCTTTGGTTATCATACCATGAAATTTGGGCAATGTTGAAGGAGATATGTTCTTCATTTGGAATGAAAATGTTGGATCCAAGATTGGAAATCCAAATTCATTCTCAATAGTTGATATAACTATTCCTTCTTGTATTTATTCATGTTCATGCTCTTCTCCACCTAAAGGTTCTCTTTACTCTTCTCGTTCAGTACATATTCCATACATATTGTAATCTTCAAGATGCACAAAATCCTCTGAAGGAGCAACGAGTTATTGTTCTTCAATGGGGTTTTCTAGAAACACAATCTCAGGTTGACCACTGAGTAATTCCTCTTCTTGAGGTTTGGCTAGAAGTATGACATCTTGTTTTGAAGTTGATGGAACTTTCACTATTTTAGAATTGCCTTCTCCAATTTTTCCTTTACCCTTTTCTTGTGTAGTCACAATCCTTCATGTTCTTTGTCCTCTTGTAGTTGTACCTGCAGAAGGATTAGATGATGGTGTGGATCTTACAGTACCATGTGATGGAATCGGTGAAGTGATGTTTGGTGTACTACTGCTAGTGAATCTACCTCTATTATCCCTAAGTCTTTTCATGCATCCTGCTTATCATGATTTTAAATGGTTGAAGAGAGACTCACTACAAATCTACTTATAGAAAATGTGTCAGGATATTATACTACATAGAAAATTTATAGTAAGTTCATCTTTGTGTCTTACCGTCTCCCTTCCCATGAATTCAATCCTACATGCATTTAAAATAAATAAAACTAAATGTCTCTCTACACTTCCCCAACAACGATGCCAAAAATGTTAGTCAGTCCAACCTGGGGATCGTAAACTGATAAAGTGCAATGAAATTTATATGTAGGTACTAGTTTTAATCTACCTAATGATGCAAAAGGAAATTAAATTGTTCATTGGTTCAACTACAGAAACTGAGTTTTGCTTAGTTGCAAAAAGAACAGAGTAATGTTAAGGAAATGTAAAACAAAGTTTTAAAGAACTGAAAAGTTTCTAAGATGTATAATAAACAATATACTAGATTGTCATGATAATAAATTAACACCATGAATTTCCCTACAGATCATAACAGTCCATTTTTCAATTGTTGATTGCGAAATGAGTTACTCATATGCAAAGCATAAATGAATTCGCTGCAGAAAAATAAATAAGCAAACTAAGAATAACATAATTCAAATAAATTAAAGCACACTACAAGAAATGAAAGGAATAGTGTGCTCCTCCACAAGGGGGTCCTCCTAATTCGAGGTACACTATTTAGCTAAATCGTATAAGATTGAGTTCTATAAAATGCATATTAAGAACTCATGACAATGAAAGTAACCAGAGACTTGTATTAATTAGAAAATAGTTTTTACAACAATTTGATTACAAAGTAGAATAATGATAACTATCTTCTGAGGATCTGATCAGTGGTATTTATACAATAAGAATAAGATCACTCAGATCCATACCACACAGATTTCTTTATACAATTCCTATGAAACAAATCATACACAGATTGCTAAATTGGATATGGATCAATCGTGGGTACTTGGATTTATCTTTGTTTTCCATGAATTGAGAAATTCATGGTTGAATTCATGAATTTTTCAAATACAATCACACTCTTATCTCGTGCCTTGATTTGGTGTAACTGGTCTTGCACAATTCTTCCATGTGGACATGTTGAATGTAGCTTTGACTTCACCCCTGCTCCATGTTGGAATATCCATATGCCGAACAGATAGGTGGATGAGCTTCGTGAATCCATTTTATTCTTCCTAGATATCCTAGTTCCATTCAATAATGACCCCAACCCTGCATATGGACAAATATGTTGAAGAAACATGTCTGATTAATAAGCTACAAAACTGTAATATGAGTTGGTACAAAATTGGAAGATTCTATAACTACTCATTGTAATAATGATTAATTAAATAAATTGTGCATTAAGAAGTATGGAATAAACATAAGAATGGACAATTTTACCTCTAACCCTCTTCAATGCATACACTATGTAGCTTAGCATGTTTAAGTGGAAAACATGAGTAAAGTGTAATATAAATGAGGCATAGGTATAGGTTGTGAATGGATATAAAAGACAGAGCTATGAAAAAATGAGTCCATTTTGAGGACTCAACACATTATTTTATATATTTTCCAATGTTGAATTGGTTGTCAAACCATATTACTTTAAAAAAACTCTATGAATCTTTTTATGAAATATGATCCCTAGTAATAATTTAAAGCTACAATCGTAAAATAGAAGGTCAAAGTGGTCTAAAATTTAGATATATATATGAATCAATTTGCAATTTCTCTTCTCTATGTTTCTATCACATGGTTGTTGCTTTTCATATTTAAGAAAAAAACATCACTAACAACTTCTACAGAAATATTCATCTTTAACTATTAGTGTACGAAAGCATGTTTTCTTCATCATATATGGCAAAAATATTTCCTTTCTTTGGCCTGTTCTTATACTCATTAGCAACTCAAGATATAACTTAAAAATCATAGTGGACATATTATGATTACTATTGTCTTGCTTCATCAATTTTACTCAATAGAACAAATAATCATTGATTTTCTCTACTTTTTCAAACATGAATATCCCTTTGACCATCATCAATATGTTTCCACATTTTCTTTTGCTAGATAAGACATGGTAAATCCCATAAAAACTTGTATTTGTATATTTTAAGCAAATACTTATGTAATCAACAAAACAAAGTTAAAACATGAAGAAATAAGACACTTTGCACACTCTTGCAACACCATGAATTTTTATTTCTTATTTAAATCATTATAAAGAAGCTATACATCATAATACAAAAAATGTTATAGATTATCAAAAGGGCAAAGTACAGATTCATAAATATTCCTACATATGGAAAATCCTCATGAATTATTTTCTTTGTTGGATAGTTGGTTGTCATTGATGTCAACCCTTGAATATTGATACCAAACCTTGGAGAAGTCTGGAATCCCCAGATATGTGGATGTGATCGTTGGACAATTGGTTTTCATTTGTATGATTGAGATTGATGGTGAGTTAGTTGTCATTGATGTTAGTTGATGTCAAAAGTTGTGCACTTGAAGAATTCTGGTATCCCAGAAGATATTTTCATGTGACCTGCATTTGATCAAGGAATAAATACATGAAGGTTAGTGTACTTGCAGGTAAGACTATCATATATATATAGTACACTTCATGCCATTTCCGGTGATATATGGTGCGCCACGTAGTTCCTCACGGTTGAGGAGATATGGCTCTATGAAGTTGTAGGAACCTCAAGAATATTCTAGAAGCCCCTAAATGGTCAACAAGAAGTTAATTATTCTAGAATCCCTTAGAAGGTCATCAAGAAGCTTGACCAGTCAAAGTGGTTGCAACAAGAAATTATTTAAGGGTAAAATTGGTGCAACAATAAATTAATTATGGGTAAAGTAGTTGTAACAAAACGTTTTCTAGTCAAAGTGGTTGTAACAAGAAATTAATTATGGGTAAAGTAGTTGTAACAAAGAAATTATGAGTTTACTAATTATGGGTAAAGTAGTTGCAACAACAATTTGGGTTAGCCCTAGAATAAGGAAAAGGGGTAAAACAGTTACAAGGTAGCCACTCAAGGAAGTCACTTGGGAAGTATAAATAAGACTTTGAAAGAGACTCCCATTAGAACCTATTGAGTATATTGAATATCTATAAGTGACTGATGTAACCAAGGAGATATGATGTGAATTTCAGAGGGAAGGTGATCTGAAAATAGAAGGCTGACTTGTTATGCTATGCAAGCACCCCTACTTCATTAAAATAAACTTTACAGGACCTTGCTTCATGTGTATAAATATGCAATATAAACTTATGTGTTAAGTTCATGTATCTTCTTGTAAATGAT
>ML793485.1:269794-297193 GCA_009831015.1 Picea engelmannii | reverse complement strand
AGGCTGACTTGTTATGCTATGCAAGCACCCCTACTTCATTAAAATAAACTTTACAGGACCTTGCTTCATGTGTATAAATATGCAATATAAACTTATGTGTTAAGTTCATGTATCTTCTTGTAAATGATTATGTGTGAGGAATTTTTCCTTTAGATGGTTAAATATGTACTTTAAACAAATACACAGCAACACAACTTGCAGCAAATAAACCATCAAACTCATAGCAAGAACAAGATGATAAAGGAGTTCACCCCCCTCCGGCCTACATCTCCTTGAGCCTCCATAATGGACTTGGCTCTCTGGGATTAATTAGTCAAAAGTTCTTTTACAAGATGCTTCTCAACTCCAATGGAAAAACAGACTGCACCATTGAGATCAGAACACATAAAAACCCCAAAAATGACTAATACAACTCTGAAAACGGATCATGGCTCATCCGAGCATGACCTCCTCTACATGTGGCCATAAGCTTCCCTGGGCTTCTCTTTGGAAAAAACACCTGTAAAAGTCCTCAAAAGCCTTTGAAACCTGTCCCAATGTGTCCATAGGATATCAATTAGCCAAAAATGATTATTCAATCACAGAAAACAAATATAGGCTCACCAAACCATGTCCTCCATCAAAGAGGGCTTGAAGTTCCCTGGAGCTTGCTGAAACTTAAATGGTGAAAAAATTGCAGAAGAAGTCTTCAAATGGCTGTGAAAATGGCACCAATGGATCCAACACGTCCAAAAACCCCTGGCTGGGCTTTTACGGCACCTCAAACGGCCAAACGATGAAGAAGTTAGGCCTCCTCCATCTTCCTCCTTCAAGCTTTGCTGGAACTGGCTCTACAAAATGCACCTCTGTGTGCATGAACCAAAAACACGCTCCCAAAACACGTTATAACCTGGCACCGGGTGCAACCACGCCAACGGTGCAAACCGTAGCACGGTTAGGGCACCTCCAGCCCCCAACCGCCTAGCACCTGGGCGTATGGCACATATGACCTCAGGCTAAAATAAAAAGGGCCAACGGTTTTACAACCGTGCCAACTTCCGCTCCGGTCCACGGGCATATGGTGTAAAACATAAGAACCACGGGCTATTTCCATAACCGTGTAACTGCACACACACCAACCGTCGATCGCACATAACCAACATAACCGTTGGAACATAAACCGCGCACCATTCATTTAACACACATTGGTATATATGTTCAAATGTATATAATAAAACCCGCGCAAATGTTTAACCGTTGGGTTATAGTTTAAATACCCCACGCGATGTGTGTTAACACAATGTTATACATATAAAACTATGCTATATGTTTTAAACCGCGCCATATAACAAAATCTATGGTCATATAATAAACACGCGACCACGGGCCGGGGCTAAACCCCGGCCCGACCCCCCGCGGATCAACACTTAAATCAAACTTAAATATAGTTTATGTCGTTACATCAACAAGAACTATTGTGTGGCCCAATGGTCGGGCGGTCGTGCGAATTTGTTGGCTTGTGGGGAGGTCCCGGGGTCGAACCCCACGGACTCCCATATAGTTTTATACAACCATATAAACCAAAATGAGGGGGAAACGTGGCGCCCTCTGATTGGGCCACATGTCCTCATACCATTTGCCCAAAATCTGACATGTGTCACAATCCAATTCTCCAGCAACCAACCATTAAACATGTGCCACATCATCACCACACGTGCTGCTGACGTCATCCGACACGCAGGATGCTGACGTCATCATGTGCCACGTGTCACCCTTCCAGTGGTGACACGTGTCACCTGAGGATTGGCCAAACCGTATGCTGAAAAGTCCAAAAATGCATGACACATGTCACACCCTGGAGCCGCCATGTGTCCTGTATGGACCATACAGACCTGACACGTGTGTTGTACGGACTATACGGACAGGTACAGTCAGCATCAAAATTTTGCCTGTTTGGCTCGGCGAACAGATCGCGATATCTTCTCCATACGGACTCCGTTTGAGAAAGTAAATATACCGCCGGAATCAGGAAGACAAGACGGACGCAATGGCATCATTTTCATCGCATTCCAAGTACTTTGAAAATTGAGTAAATTTTTGCCCCCTGGTCCAGATTTTGATCAGAAGGTGAAGCAAAGAAGGTCGAAAATCCAAGGGAGGATGAAGTCTTTTGATGTGTTCTAAGTTATGTTATTTACAGGTCATCTTGCCATTTGCGCTATAAAAAATTTCTAGATTGTTTCAGAAAGAAAAAAATGAAGGTTGTTGAGAAGAAACATCAAGGTACCTGTGGTATAAATTTCAACTTTTGGGTCATTGTACTTTTGGAGATATAGTCTATGGAAGATAGGGCTTTTGACTAGTCTTGAAACTAGTTTTAATCAGGTGTTATAGGTAAAATAGTCATAACTTATTCATAAAGAATCCAAATTATGTGAGACCAATTGAAATGGAAAGAGTACAACCCTTTGTTTGTTGTGTGGTAGTTTTAGAGTAAGATATCAAATATTGAGCATGTGGCATGCTGTACAAGTTTTCTCTCTAGAATGGGCCGGAATTCAACAAGGTCTACCATTTTATCTATAACTCCTTGTCGGGAATGATTCAAGGAGTGAAACTTGGAGGAATTTTAGAAGATATATTGAAGACGTTTGGGTACAATTTTCATACCTTTAATCATTATTTCTACAGAGTTATGCTTGTTGAAATTTAGGGTTTGTGACTAATAAAAATCTAGTCCTGTGAGATTGAGGTAAATGTTGATGAAAATGCTATTCTCTTGTTATTGAAGTTAAGGAAGGTATGCAGGTCTATGATCACATACACCATGTTAGACAAATGATCATAGGCAGGGGTGATTTTAAGAACCCCCCCTAAACTTATATGTATAATAAATGGGTGAATCCCCATGATACATAGGAAAAATTGAAGGCTATTTTATCAATAATATAATATGTATATATAATTTTTTGGCGAATCTTTTAGTCAATTATATAATATTGCAAAATATTGGATAATATTTCACTGAACTATAAACTCTTGTAAACTCTTGGTGAATCTTTCACTGAATTATAAAACCTTGTAAAGTCTTGGAGAATTTTTTGATAAAGTATAAAACCATATATAATAATCAAATCATCAATGATCATTTGAGATGATTTGATTTCATAAGACAATCCCTCAACATCCCTACAACATCATCATTATTTTCCTCAAGCAACACAGGCTTAGGGGGTTTTACAAAACTGCTCAAAATGTCATAGTTATCCTCCCAATATGATGTAAATGATATGTAAAGCAACATTCCAACCTTAGATTTTTTTTTTTGCTCCAAATCTAGGGCTTGAACCCTCTTTTTGGTGGCTGGAATTTTCTGCAAAATAACTCATAATGAAATGCTTGTTGCCCCATACATTTTTCAGCATCAAAAGTACATTTTCCAGCTGAAAGTACATGCAAAAGATGACCGGAACATGGAGAATCAGGTGGTTGGAAATTTTTGCAAGTAAAATCTTATTGTACCATACAATTTCTAGCCCCTAAATCATGATTTCCAGCTGAAAAAATCACTAGCAAACTCATTCAAATATGATGATGAAGATGGCTGGAAAAATCTTTACTTATCCCATGGCTGTTCCATCCAAGTTCCAGTTCTAAAATCATGCTTCTTAGCTGATTTTTCACACAGAGATGCATAAAAAATTAGAGGAGTTTGTGGCTGAAAATTTTCTGAAGTATTATCAACACAAATCTACCCTAGAAGTCGAGAAAAATTTGCATTAAAACTCATATAACATCGTTTAATGTGCTACAAAAAATCTAACCTAGAAGTGAAAGTACATGGTTGAAACAAATCTACATGAATATGCTCTATATGACACCCAAAATCTGCACTATTAATAGAAGCATATGGCTGAAAATTGTCATGCAATTTTTTTGCATTTTCTCCCACTATGTTAGGCTGACCCAAATGCTCAAAATTTGCAATTTCTTCATTAGACACATCACTACAAGTATCATAGATAGGGTTTCCATAATTTTCCAAACAATCCATATCCCTAATATGATAAAAAAAATCTGAAAAGTAGTGTCCATAACTTTATGCTCTAGGCTGCCCTTATCTTCATCAAATGGAGAGATATACATTTGCTAACTTATCATCATTCAAGGGCTATCATAAAATATATCATCAAATTCGTAAATTTGACACGGATTATAGATAACCAAACCCTTGTCTTATGCGGAGGAGAAATGGATGTTTCAATACTCTCACCAACAAGATCTTCTTGAAGATTATCAATGGAAATATGAGGAGGTTCTTCATGTACTTGAGGACTTTCTTCATCATTTCTTTCTTTTGAGGAGGTGCTTCATGTACTTGAGGAATTTCTTCATCATTACTTTCTTCTTGTGCTTGGTATTTAATGGCATCATGAGGGCATTCTTCTTCAATAAGATCTTATTTGTTTATTACACCATACATTCCCATGATATATTCAATATAGGGCATCCATTTTTCATGATCATTAGGGATCCATTGCTTGCAAAATGTCTCAACAAAACCTACAAAAGATGTTATTTTTCCTATACCAAGATATGTAAACCAATCCCTTGCATTCCTTCAAAAACTATGTAAAAACAACCTTATCACAACATATTCCTGAATAACACCAAGATCTGAAATGAATACCATTAAACATGAAATATGTAATGTGACTGAATCATGATGCTCATGAAACTTTGAATAGAATATGAATCTACCTTTGGTAGTTCATTAGGACACCTCAAGATATTTGAGAAATCAATTAGAGCATACCGATCAACCAACCATGGAGGCCACATCGAAATATTCACTTTTAACTCTTTGCTATAAGGTTGAAAATAAAAATCTGCAATGCATAATCATCATACCTCATACCATATACCAAAATGTGGATTCACCAAGATGATCTTTCAAAATTCTTCAAGATTGATGGATGTTCTTACCTCTACACCCAACAATCTCTTCAAAAATATATAAGGAACAAGGACTTTGTCCCTTCATGGAATCACCATGTGAGAAAGAGATCTTCCATACAACACTCTCACAAAAATGTTATGAAGCATAGTCTTCAAATTTTCTGGGAAAATGGACTTTATTCTCGGCAACAAAACCAAAATCATAAATGTTACCTCCCCAATGTTGACATTGTGGTAGATGCGGGAGGTATTTACCTCCACGTGTAAACCTAGTGAGAATAGAATACTCTGGGAAGCAAGAAGAAACCCTAATGAGTTGGCTAATAACCCTAGAAGACTTGTCGGCTCAAGAACATAATTTGTATTAGGTTATTAGCCTCCAAGAGAAGAAGTCATCCAGAAGATATAATAATATACTGAACAGACAGATACCCAGAATGAGAAGTGAGCCCAGGCAGTTAGCCATAATCAGTATAAATACAGGAGGTCAGTCCTCATTCTGGCAGGCATTCTCAGAATTGCAGAGAAGCACTTGTGCGCAAGTTTCGAGGAGAGTTATCGGTGAAGCTACTATAGCTAGAAGTTACATTTTGGCTTGTACTATATCTTGGTTAGGGTTTGGACTATCTGATCAGCTCTTGTTGCTGCGCTATCCTTGGGGAAAGGTGCACTACCCTTTGTTTGGCTATCTAGCCTAGGGTTTGCTTCCGGAGTGATTCTCTGTCAAGGTTAAGGTGCTCGGAGGGTGGCTTAGGCCTATGGTTGGGTGAAAATAGTGATATTGTCAATGGTAAAATGAGCACATCCATTCATATTCTATCAAGGTTAAGGTGTGCCACGCTCCGAGCACCTTAACCTTGACAGAGAATCACTCTGAAAGAAAACCCTAGGCTAGATAGCCAAACAAAGGGTAGCACACCTTTCCCCAAGGATAGTGCACCAACAAGAGCTGATCAGATAGTCCAAACCCTAACCAAGAGATAGTCCAAGCCAAACGTGATATGCTAGCTGCAACAGATGCAATGGCAACTCTCCTCCAAACCTGCACACAAAACTGGGCACTTGAGTGCTCACAAGTGCTGCTCTGCAATTATGAGACTGCTTGCCAGAATGAAGACTGGCCTCTTGTATTTATAGTAATTCTGGCTAACTGCCTGGGTCGACTTCTCATTCTGGGTATCTATATGTTCAGTATATATTATTTCTTCTGGCCGACTTCTTCTCTTGGAGGCTAATAACCTAATACAAATTATCCTCTTGAGCCGACATGTCTTCTAGGGTTATTAGCCAACTCATTAGGGTTTCTTCTTGCTTTCCAAAGTATTCTATTCTCGTCAGGTTTACACATGGAGGTAAATACCTCCCGCGGCTACCATAATATCAACACCGGGCTCACTATAGCCAACTAGAATAGTAAATACCCTTCAAACTGCAGCAAAAGTCTCCTCATAGTCAACTCCCTCCCAGTGGGAGCATCCTGTCACTACAAACCAAGCCTTGTACTTTTCTATGTTGCATCAAGTGCATTCTTTACCTTGTACAACCACCTAGAATCAATCATTGTTGGAAGCTCTTGGGACTTGGAAGACCATGCATCCTCGTCAACCTTCACATCTAAATTGACTATTATCTTCCTCTAAGATGGAACATAGATATTGTAATCCCTAGAGGACTCACTACAATCAACTAGAATACTCTTCAAATTGGAGGTTCAAACTTCATCCTCTTCTCCTTTGGAACATGAAAGTATACTAGAATCCCAAACACCCTAAAATTAGAAACATATGGTTACTCCCTTGCAAAATTTTCCTCTAGAATATTGTCCTTCATAACACTCTATGAGGACACCAATTCAACCTATACACTTTTGTACAACATTCCTCTACCCAAAGAAACATAGTCAAATCTAAATCATGAAACATATACTTAACAACGTCTATGGACTTGTTATTCATTTTGCAACCTCATTCTACTACAAGTTTTAAGGCACTATAAACTTCCTCTTGATCCATGGTTCTCTACCCTTTGAGTTAGATATGATTTTTATAGGAGTTGCACTCGCTCTCCCACTATGTATTTTTTTTGGTGTACTTAGTAGTCCCCTTGACCTATTTATGGCCACTTGTTGGACATTAATAAAATTATCTTATCTACAAAAGGAATCAAAACCATTAAAGGCATACTCCCCTCCATTCGTCAATCTCAATTCCTTAATCTTCCAACCAATTTGGTTCTAAATAAAAGCTTCGAAATCTCAAAACATGTTAAAGACCTCATCCTTGGTCTTCATAAAATATTTCTAGGATTTTTTAGAAGAATCATAAATGAAAGTAACACAATTAAGATTACCTATCAATGAAGTTGATGGAATCTGAATGAATCAAATCAAGAATCCCTCTTGATTTGTTCTCATTGGTTGGGAAAACAATCTTAGCATGCTTGTCAAATGCACATCCCTTCCATACTCCATTTCTCTCCACCTTGAAATTAGGAAATCCAAATACCATAACTTTCAAAAAGGAAAAAATCCATAATTCAAGTGACCAAATATTTTATGCCAAAGCTCACACAAATTTTCATTTCTTTTCAACAAGGCTCTCTATTTCACGAGATCTACTAGCAATCTATAAAGGTCGCTCTCTCTAACTCCATTAGCCAAAACTCAACTAGGATCAAGGAGGCTATGACCTATGATAATCACTTCCTAATCATTAAGATCAACCATGCATTTCAAATCTATTAGACAAGAAACTGAAAGTAGACTTTTAGTCATGCCATGATCATATAATACCTCATGTGGCTCTAGAACTTATCCTTCTAGCATGCAGAATGAGATAGAACCCAACCCAATCACTGGGTACTTTCCATCGTCACCAAGATCCATGTGCATGTCGATAACTTGTTCCTCTAACCTCAATAATGTTGATGTGTTTTTTTTCATATGTCTTGAAGCTCCATCGTCAACATACCACCCAACACCTGGAACTATGTTGGTGGAAATGCATGACACCATGGAAAAGGTTGTACCAAGCCTGGCAATGAACATGATGACACCTGGAGCTTCCACACTTCCTGCAAACTATTTATGTTGTTGTTGCTACTTACCCTTCCCCTTCTTCTTAAACACTAAAAATCATAATGCCATAGTTATTTCACTTGAAGCACTTGTTATGGATCAAATCCTTCTTTTGCGGGTTAGAAGAACCTGAGACTTCCTTCTTCTCCTACCCTTCACAGGGCTTCATTTTTTCCTCCTTTCCACACCTTCCCAATGAGGGCTAGGTTTGGTACATCCAACGGGTTTTCTCATTGACAAAGGCATCCCACAGGCTTTGGAATGAAGGTACATTCTCACGAACATGTATTCACTATACATAATGATGCCAAGATGGACCAAAGCCATTCACATTGATCCATACTAACACATTCTTTTATACCTTGTCACCAACTGCAGCTAGTTGATTTCTCAACTCTATGATCTTCATCATATAGCTAGCTATTTTATCAATCTTTCTAATGTGGGTACTAGTGAGTTTGATCTTCAAGAGCATTCTCCTAGACATGTTCTCACTCTAGAACAAGGTGACCAAGGCAGTATGCATTGTCCTAGTCATCTTCTTCTCTACAATGTGAAGGATTAAATGATCCTTCACCAAATTCATAACGATTCATTTCATTTTGACTAATTTCCTATTGTGCTCAGCCAAATCCTTAGGATCTGTGGGAAGTACAACCTCCTTCTCCAAAAGGTACTGCAATTCAACCTCTTCCAAGAAATTCTGCAATCTACACTTTCATGGAACAAAGCTGGAAGCACCCAAACACAACATTCAAATTACCAGAATATCCTAGGCATCTCACCCCTCAACCCTCCTCAAATCCAAATCTGCTTCACTTACTGAAGCTTGGGCATCCCACCCTTGAAACCCTCCAACAACTCCCTCTCACAGGTTGCAGCACTATCCATACATGGCCAACTAGAAAGTTTTAGTACACGTGATCTGATACCATGTTAATTTTCAAAAGATGGTAAGTAGATTTTGAACTCAAAGAACAACCCCAAAATCCTTGGGTAACTTTAAAGCTTGAAACCTATCAAAACAACATTCTTCGAATACTAGAATCAACAAACACATAGTACAAAAAATAATAACAAAAAAAATGGAATCTCAATTCTAGATCATTGTTTTTATTAATTTTGTCAAATAGTGAACTACAATGCTATAGCTCAACATCCCAACCATATCAATGTCCAACCATATCATCCAACGATAACATCTCAACTACTTCTCTTGGTCGACTTCTGGTGAATTTTTTGAGATGATTTGATTTCATAAGACAATCCCTCAACATCCCTACAACATCATCATTATTTTTCTCAAGCAACACAGGCTTAGGGGGCTTTACAAAAATTCTCAAAATGTCATGGCTACCCTCCCAATATGATGTAAATGATATGTAAATCAACATTCCAACCTTAGAATTTTTTTTCTTGCTCCAAATCTAGGGCTTGAACCCTCTTTTTGATGGTTGGAATTTTCTGCAAAATAACTCATAATGAAATGCTTATTGCCCCATACATTTTTCAGCATCAAAAGTACATTTTCCAGCTGAAAGTACATGCAAAAGATGACAGGAACTTGGAGAATCAGGTGGTTGGAAATTTTTGCAAGTAAAATCTTATTGTACCATACAATTTCTAGGCCCTAAACCATGATTTCCAGCTGAAAAAATCACTAGCAAACTCATTCAAATTTGAAGATGAAGATGCTTGGAAAAATATTTACTTATCCCATGGCTTTTCCATCCAAGTTCCAGTTCTAAAAACATGCTTCTTAACTGATTTTTCACACAGAGATGCATAAAAAATTAGAGGAGTTTGTGGCTGAAACTTTTCTGAAGTATTATCATCACAAATCTACCCTAGAAGTTGAGAAACATTTGCATTAAAACTCATATAACATCGTTGAATGTGATACAACAAATCTTCCCTAGAAGTGAAAGTACATGGCTGAAACAAATCTACATGAATATGCTCTATATGACACCCAAAATATGCATTATTAATAGAAGCATATGGCTGAAAATTGTCATGCATTTTTTTTGCATTTTCTCCCACTATGTTAGGCTGACCAAAAGGCTCAAAATTTGCAATTTCTTCATTACACACATCACTACAAGTATCATAGATAGGGTTTCCATAATTTTCCAAACAATCCATATCCCTACTATGATAAAAAAAATCTGAAAAGTAGTGTCCATAACTTTATGCCCTAGGCTGCCCTTATCTTCATCAAATGGAGAGATATATACATTTGCTAACTTATCATCATTCAAGGKCTATCATAAAATATATCATCAAATTCAGAAATTTGATATGGATTATAGATAACCAAACCCCTGTCTTATGTGGAGGAGAAATGGATGTTTCAATACTCTCACCAACAAGATCTTCTTGAAGATCGTTAATGGAAATATGAGGAGGTTCTTCATGTACTTGAGGACTTTCTTCATCACTGTTTTCCTCTGAAGAGGTTTTTCATGTACTTGAGGACTTTATTCCCTAGGCATCTCACCCCTCAACCCTCCTCAAATCAAAATCTGCTTCGCTCACTGAAGCTTGGGCATCCCACCCTTGAAACCCTCCAACAACTCCCTCTCACAGGTTGCAACACTATCCATACATGGTCAACTAGAAATTTTTAGTACACGTGCTCTGATACCATGTTAATTTTCAAAAGATGGTAAGAAGATTTTTAACTCAAAGAACAACCCCAAAAACCCTGGGTAACTTTAAAGCTTGAAACCTATCAAAACAACATTCTTTGAATACTAGAATCAACAAACACATAGTACAAAAAATAATAACAAAAAAAATGGAATCTCAAATCTAGATCATTGTTTTTATTAATTTTGTCAAATAGTGAACTGCAATGCTATAATAATCATCTCATACAACTCAGTGATTCAAAGGAAATCAAATTATCTCATCTCTTCCTCAAGGTGCTATGGATATTAAATTAAGCAATGAAGAAGAGAAAGGCCAAGAAAAAATCCTATTTTTTTGTTTCTTTAAATATTGGTGATAGTATGAATTATATTTTTAAAGAAATAGTACAATAGAAGAATGAGATCACGGGAATGCATAAAAAAAAACAGGTAAATTATGAAGATCAGTTTAATGAGGAGCAAGCATCAGGTTTTGAGATAACAATTACTTAAAAAGAATCTCATGAGTTTTATTATCCCTTGGATTTCAATGGCATTCTAGAATATCCAAATCTACTACCTATTGGGCATCATTGGATCAACCCCATACTAAAGTTTGAAGGTCACAATGCTACAACTATGATGGAACATGTGGAGCAATTCTCAAAAATCCCCACCGTTTTAACATTCCCAACCACCAAGATTGAAAATAACTCCCTTTGTATTCATTGTTCTAGGGTTATAATGGTTTTGATCAAATTAATCCCTTCACATATTTTCTTAACAAAATTATAACATTCTTGAAATCAATAAGTTCGAAAACTAGACAATTCAATTTGAGTTTCTTGCTATCTCAATTTGACCCAAATCGGTCGTAGGCACGACAACAGATATTTTACCCAAAAAAATGCATAAAAACAAATATGGGTTCAAAAGACAGTTACTAGATACCTGAACCTGTGTAGATCAAGCGTCCAATGGTCTGATGTCACGCAAGAAAATAGATGCACGATTATTACTTAATAATTTGCATGCAATTGAGGAGAAATACCTTCGAATAATGGCCATTAACCAGAAATTGGGACGAAATACCTCCTAACAATTTCCAATAATAGAAAATGGTTGCGAATGGAAATATCTAGTTCAAATTTTATAGGAAATTGGGGCAAAATACCTCTTAATAATTGTCAATAACAGAAAATGGTGGCGAATGGAAATATCTAGTTCAAATTTTACAAGGTGAAATGGATTTCTCTGCTTTCTTCTCCCAAATACCCATGGGCAGAGGGTTTTAGATACAATTTTTTTTTAAATAATTTTTGGGCTATTTATAATAAAATCCCTCGAATCCCTCTATGAAACTAATTCGCCCAGCCAAAATTCTAAGCCTTCTAATTTTGCCCATCGGTGAAATTTCGCCCCTAAAATCTTCTATGATCATAGGTATGTTTATATGCTTATTTTGAAGTTTGATCTTGGTGATCTTCTGGAGCATGCTTGAGGCATGTCTTGGTGAGTTTTTGGTATATGTCTTGTGGTACATATTGGATGCATTGTACATGTTGTTTGAGGTAGATATGTTGAGGCACATTGCTAGCGCATATATAGGATACATTGGTATATATTTTGATGCATTGTTTGGAACATGGTTGAGGTGCATTTTGGACATTTGGTTGGTTTTATATTAGTGATGTTTTTGCACATATGTTGATGTGAAGAGTACACGGTTCATGGTTTATGGATGATGTGACATACATATCTTGGTTCATTGGTAAAAGAACATCTTGGTGATTTTGGTATATGATATAGAAGAACATATTGATGATGGTTGTTGTCACAGACCCAACCCCCTAAGTATCCTTTTAAGGGATGGGGCATAAATATTTCTCTTTTCTTGATCACCTTGAATACCTATAACTAGGATTCTATTGTCTTTGGTTTGATGAGGGTTTTCCAACGACTATAAATTTGTCAAGATCCAAGTTCAGGATCAACGGTCATGATATTTCAAAGTTATTTAGGCCTCCATCAACTAGATTCACTCACCGCCATGTGGCACCCACGTGGCTCCCTATCAACCAACACACCGCATCATCGTAGCATACAAAGACTTGCCCAACCAAATATTGACACTTGTCTAGCTCTTATAGGCTATTAAATTGATTAATAATTATCATAATAAAATCTCGCTCTTTACTAATCATTTAATCATTTATTTTATCTTTATTAGGGATTATTAATCCTTATTAAAATTAATTAACCCCATAAATTATGTTTTTACTTGGCCTAAATTATCGGTCCAGTTAAACCAAGGATTGCTTCCCTTTCACCTTGGTAATTCCACATTTCAGGGTCAATTTAGTGTTAATTATTATATTAGTACTCGGTAATATCAACTCATAATCTAACCATGTTGCTAAATAGTCTTTTTAATTAATTAAATTATAATATAATCATAATGAGATTATATTATAATATAATTAACTATATTAAATGGCACTTAGGATTATTAGTAGTAATTAATACATAAATCCATCGAATTCGATGTGATTACTCTCCATACTCATATGGAAAATACCCAGAAACCTTTGAATGTCGAAGCTCCAGAGAGGATCCCACTTATATTATACTTTTATGCAAATATAATTAATTATATTACCATATAATATAATTAATTACATTTAATATTTATTATAACATTGGAATACAAGAAGTAGGTTCGGGCCTTTGACCATTTTTTCTCATATACGCTATCACCTCAAACATCCCGGAGTCTTGAAGCCCCAAAGTCTCGAAGTCTTGAAGGGTCCACACTTGTACGTGTTACACATTAAATATTAAATTTTTAAAAAGGAAAAGGATTGGTCTCATCCACGTGAACATATTATAATAAATTATATATATATATATATATATATATATATATATATATTACACCCTCTTGGAATTTACACCCAGGTATTTATATTACACCCTCTTTGGAATTTGCAAATTGTCGAATTCATGCCTTCTTCTTTGGTGCCTAACAAGAGACACTTCTGGAATGCTTATGTAGTCTTCAGATGCATAAAATTTTCTTGTTGAGTAAGGTGGTGAGTAATTTTTATGAGTTCTGCTGGCACTTCTTGAATGATCACATATTTAGTAGTTACCTCTTCTTTCATGATATATGTCTTCTTCCTCCTGCCTTAAGTATGATTCATTCCTTGCTTTCCTATGCAACTGATTTAGGATTTGCATTACTTGAGCATTTATCTAATTTTTTTCTCTCATTACCCTCTGATTGTCTTATTTGTAACTCTACACTTCTATTTTTCAGGCTTCTCACAATCTCTATTAAAGTTTCTTGTTCCCCTCTGCTCTTGTGCCCATTTGATTATGTCGTTGCATTACCAAAATTGATATTTTGACCTTTGGCTTCTTTATCATCACTGAATGCTCCTTCTCCTTCCTCCATTTCTTGAATATGCATTCTTATCTTGAATTGATATGGTTATACTCCCTAATTCTGCAAAATGTGCAAGAAACCATTTTGTTAGGATTATGCATCTTATAAAAATTTTGCCAAACATTGCTACAGTTCCTTTTTCTACTCAATTCATGAAGAAATATATATCACCATTCTCCAAATTATACAATTCAATGTTATTCTCTTTTAAATTATCTTTATAATGACTATTCCCATGCCCCAATATGATCTCTGAGCTAAACGTTATGGCTTCCTGAAAAAAGTCACTTTCACCCTTTTTTGTGAAAACAAGATCTTATAGAGACAACTAAATGGTTGTGTGCCAATCTTGTCAAATTATTCCACATGCTCTTTGAATTGGTACATAATTCAAATTATGCACATGCACTTCCTTCAATCCACTTCCTTGTGACCGCAGGCTCGAAACCACATGCTTATTCACTCTAAGCGATGTTCCGTGTTGGCCCTCAACCAAGTTTTGAGGAAACTTTTCTCAGTTTTGGCCCACTTTTGGAATTCGACACGTTGGTCGAAGTAGGAGTGCCTAGGTGGAAATGAGATCATGGATATAACCTATTTTGAGGCCTATGTGGACCCAGTAAGGGGTCCTCTATGTTTTGTAACGGGTTTATGGGATGTTGGCCCATGGGTTTTCCCCATGTTTAGGCCTTATTGTAAGATTTTGTAAAGTATAAATAAAGAGGAATGTAGTGTAGAAGTAGTAGTTCAAGTAGTTCTATGTGAAAAGTAATGTATGTGGTCAAGGCTTTGTTCTCGACTATAATTTTGTAGAAGGTTCTAAGTGCCATGGTAAGAGATTTTGGCTCTATGCATTTGACCTATTTTTGGAAGGTAAAGAAGGAGGATTTAGTGATTAGTGCACAGATCGCATGTATTGTGCAAAGTTTGACTTTGTGTATTAGTGCAAAAGAGTGACTGGATGTAAGATCTTGGCGAATAATAAAGAGGCGAAGCAGTTTGTGGACATAGCCCCGCCTTGGGGTGAACCATGTATATCTGGTGTCTCATGGTTTTCTTTATGCAGTGTTATTTTTGTTATGAATTTTCTTAGTGCTTTGATTATGATGTGTAATGAATTGATATTTTGTTGTTTAATGAATGCTATACTTAACTCACAATGCTAAGTTCTCAGGGTGCATAATCACTTATTGTTATTGCTCTTATCTGTCTTTGGTTATGCTTTGTGTTGTTAATGAGGTTAATAAGATAATGCATGTTCACTTCCTAAGCGTTAACAAAATATTATGTGAATTTTTCTTATCACAAATTCGTGTCCCAGCCTGGTTACAGACACCTGCGTCCTGTAACCCCCCCTACTTCTACCTCGGGTGAGACTTCTCCTAATTCAAAGGTGTTTCCAAAAGGGCCAGTAGTCAGGGTTTTTTTGGTGCGTTGTTAAGCGTTGAACCCTGGGTCTGCCAATGTGCCAACAAATGGTTCCGTTGCTGGGACCTAAAACTGTGATTGTTGAGAAATTAAGTAAAGAAAAAGAAAACCTTTGTGCGTAGGTCTATTGCTGAAGTGCACAGTGCTCTACTTGAATTGTGAAGCTTTGTTCCAAGAAAGTAATTTGTTCTAAAGAAAACAAGTAATATTCTAAAAGAAGCAAGCTTTGTGCTTTGGTAAGAGAAAGATAAGTGTTTTTTGTTTTGTTTTGAAAGAATGAATTTAAGTATGTTTAATAGATTCTTTCCTAGTCTGAAGGCTAGGGCGGATTTGAAAGAAAGAGTTGATTTGAGTAAATTTAATGGAAATGAAGAAAGATATGTTATTCCTATGCATAGAAAGAGTTTTTGGACTAATAAGTGGATGCAGGAACCTAGAAAGATTTTTTGCAGATTGCAGGTCTAGCACTATGATCCTAGGGGAAGTGCGCAGTACATAAAATATTGGGGAACATTTGAGAGTAAAATAGGATTGAATTTGTGTTAAATTGCATAAGGCCAGGATGTGTTGCTAAGGAATTCCCTAGGGTAAGCCTTATTTTTCTTTATTGTAAGGTTGTTGGTCATGCGGTTGAGGATTTTCCAAGGATTATTGCTAAAGTTGAAGGGAGGGACATAAGACAAGAAAATTATGAAAAGAGTCAAGAGACTAAAGGTATGTTATAAATCCATAAAGAGAAAAGGTCATAGGAAGTTCAGACTATGTTATTACAATTAGAAGAAACGATGGATGTTCATAAAGATGTTAGTTTACCAGAAAGCCTGAAAGAAAAACAATGCATAAGTGCAGGAATAAAAGACTTCGACATAGACTCTATCTTGGATGAAGAAACACAAGTGAATATTTTGACAGAAGAAAGTTGGGAAGTTTTGGGAAATCCTACTGTGGTACCTTATTTAGGAAGGATAGGCTTGTTTAAGGGAAAGATGATAAATTTATGTGGAAGAGTAACTACTGTACCTATTATTGTTCATGGAACATAGACTAAAGAAGAATTTGAAGTCATTAGGTTTGTTGAGGACAATGCCCCTTTCCCACTTTTGTTAGGTAAGACTTGGATTGAGAAAGATCGGACCAGAGGGAAAGTAGAGGAAGAAGCTACAAAAAATAAAAAGCAATAATTAAGGGATTTCATAGCTAGGAAAATAGACCAACTAAGAGAAGAACGAGATGATAAGTTGAAGAAACATAACAAAGTAACAATGCAAGAGGGACATAAATAAAAATAATTAGCTATCAAGTTTGAAAGAATGCAAGAAGGCTTGAAGGACCTATATATCCAAGAGAGAAGCATTCCCACTTAGGAAGTGTTAAGAAAAGGGATATTAACTTCAGAACCTTTGAGGGTACCTCAACAATGTGAAGCCGCTATGCTAGGGGAAGATAAGAATAAAAACAGAAAGAGGATTCCAGAAACAGTTAAAGAGACTTAGATAAAAGGAAAGAAGGCAAGGAATCTCAACAAAAAGAAGGCTAAGTTGGAAAATATACAAGAATTTAAGGAAACCAGATGGAAGACTTCGCAAACTGGAATCTCACAGGAGGAAAGTTCATAGGGTTTGAACCTAGCTGGAACAACAGGTCTGCACAGATTTGGAATTCGTCCCGGCGAAGTTATATGACCGTTGGAGACACCTCGACCATTAGAATGATGCTCCAAAATGGTTAGGAAACACATTTATGGGTTTATAGACTACTTTTGGATGTTGATACTGCGCCATAACAACTAGATTTACATTAGTGGAAGCATTTAACTCTAGTTCTTGTCTGTTGGAAGATCTACCCTGATTATTTAACTCGTCGATTATGGCACTAGGAAGATTTTTTGCTACCCGTGACTAATTGAGCTAAGTCAAGAATTGTTCAAGTGTCAAACTGTGCTACCTATCATTATCTGAAAGTATACCCAGCCTGTCTATTTGTTTATCTGTTGTCTATTAAAAGATAGAATGTCGAGCGAACCCATTGACTTGGAGAAGTATATCGAGGAATTTCTTAGGAAACTCATGGCTGATAGACATGTATCTGAAGGTATTCAAGTGTCTTTGACTAGGGGACTACGGTCTTCCCCTTCGACTGGACGTCGTTCCACCTAGATCAACCCCGTAACTGGACAAAGAAGCAAGCACCACAGTGATCTAGCTAATGCAAAGCAGATCCCATCGATCCTGCCTGAGTATATTCTGCCTCTAGAAGATGTTGTTAACGGTGATAGTATCCCTCGTGATTTCAAGTACTCTGTGTTCACTGAGTACATTCTGAAAGGAATTCGCATAGTATGGATTCAGTTAGGGCAGATCCCATTGTTGAAACACAATGACTTCAACTTAGGAGATCGAAATAACTACGCCATGCTAGCTCCTCACTGTGATTTAACGAAGAAAATCGGAAAGAAACATATCCTTGTCTTGTAGCCATGGATCAAGGGGTTGGCACAGTCAACCATATTAAACGCAATGAAGATTTCTCATTTTGGCCGCCACCAGGAGGTTAATGCTTACATTAAACTCCTTCTGCCATGATATCATAGCGAATATCTATGGATTGATAGAAGAATTATTTTGAACCTGGTGTTGATCCAACGGATCATAGGTCTATGTTTGAAGGGTCTTGACCCACAAAAGTACTACTTATGGAAGACCTCAGACCGTTCTTTATCACAACTCATCAAAGAAGCCTATGGAGAGGTAGAAAAGGGGAAGCAAGCTTACAAGGTAGCCTCCATACAGGATGGTGCAGTGTGCCTTGCTTGTCAACTCTTAGCTGGAAATCTAGTGAGGAAGAACCGCCCCACATGGGTCATTAGGTTCGTGGTGGACCTCGTAGGAAAGTGTGTGGAGGGACCGCAAATGATGTGGGCAAGCTACCTCATCAACAAGATAGAAAAAGATTGTCGCGAAGCCCATGACTTAGGATATGAGTTTCACTACATTTGGTTGATCATCCTGATTGCATTTGTGGCTTGACAGATTCCTGAAGGAGTTACATTCCCAGATATTGAACCTACGGAGCCCCTGTTCACTCGATTGTCCACCCTGTGGTATACCGATGAAATAACAAAGCAGTGGCAGTATAATTTTGTTTTTCACATATATTATCAGCGGTTGAAAGTATCCATTGAAGAATTCCCTCGTATGACACCGTGTACCCTACATCAATACCGACCCATAGAAAAAAATTGTGTTGATCCCCACGTCATTTACATCACCACGCGAAGAGATGAGAACCAAGAAAGATTGCAGTCATACTATAATCTCACGGATGCAGATATGGAAAAGATTATAAAGGATTGGCTAGAATAATTTCTTGTACCTGTCGTCGATGTAGAGTTATCTGACACTGATACTATAGGAAGATCGATGGTTATGCGAGATGAACATGTCGGATAGTCTAGTGGGATGAAGAAGTAGAAAGTAGGTTGAAGTCTGGGACATAGAGAGTGACGAAGTGGAAGAAGAGGAAAATTGTGGAGATAGCGGGTCTAGCTCGCTAGGAGGAGGAGAAGATGAAGCATAAGTACATGTACGAGGATATGAAGGAAAAGAACAGAAAGGAGGAGGTGAATCTATTAGTACCCCACCACCTTAAGATCCCCTTGTTACCCCACAGAAGAGGAAAGTTACTCCGAAGAAACCTTCAACAAGGAATAAAATAATAAGCCTCTCTCACTGATGTCGACATTAGTCTGGTCTGCGAAGCTATGGAGGATGCCTTTGAAGACATGTTGTAGAGATACGAAGAGAAACATGTGGATTTATATGAAAGTATTGAGAGGGATTTGAAGGAAGTGCAACATGTGTTTTTCTTCGTCCGCGCAATGCCTACAGCGTTGTCTGTGCCTTCCTCATCACAGACTGCAGAATTGGGGGACGAACTAGCCCAACTAAGAAGGCTTTCTAATGCAACAGAATCTTGGTTACAAAGATCTCAGGAAGAGAAGGAGAAGTCTACAGAAGCCTTGCAAAAGGAGAAATACAAAGTCCTAGTATAGTTATGAGTAGCGTAGGACAGTGTAGCTGCCAATGAAAGTGAGAAAGAAGAACTTCAGGCAAAGCTTCAGGAGGAAAAGAAAGATGGAGAAGCCCAACTACAGAAGGAAAAATAGAAATTTCTCGTAGAGCAGGCCATGGTCAAAGAGGCAGTAAGAAAATCATGTCACTTTGTGCCAGGCTTGGTACAAAAGGATCAAGATCCTTTCGAAGCTCAAGTAGCGAACCTTGTTGAGACCCTCCAGTAGTTTCAGGCTAGGATAGCTGAATTGGAGGCTCGAACAGTGTCAAGAACCCCACAGGAGGTGTGTGACTAGAGGGAGGAGTTCGCCAAAAACATAGTAGAAAGTATAAAATCCCTCACCTCGGCATGTAAACAGTTGAGTGATAGAAACGCTCGGACATATGAACGCCTCACCAAGGATCTAGAGTTAAAGAAACTAGAGGTTTAGTTACAGGAGGTGCAACAACAAGTATTTTCATTGCAGGCATAGATGAAGCTGCTCACAATAGTGGAAAGCATGAAGAGATCCCAGGAGAAACACACAGTACAGTAGCAAATCACTGCCCTATAGGGTAAGGTGATAGAAGTAACACAAAAGTTACAACTTGTGAAGGATGAAGCTTGCAAGGTGTTCAAGGAGATTGATGGCCAGGGTTCACAATTAGATCAAGTAGTTTTAGCCGTAGAACAATGCCTATAAGGGCCTGTTACAGAGAAGACAGTCCAGGAGCATGTTGAGCAGGAGGCTCAAGTGAGGTAACAAGTTGAGGCAGCTCGAGTTAAGCTCGAGGCATTTGAAGTAGCATTGTCTGGACCTGAGTGACTCGGGATGAGTCACATGTGATTTTTGGGGGCTTGTTGGCCCTCAACCAAGTTTTGAGGAAACTTTGGTCATTTTTGGCCCACTTTTGGACTTCGACACATTGGTCGAAGTAGGAGCACCCAGGCAGACATGAGATCGTGGATCTCACCTATTTTGAGGCCTATGTGGACCCAGTAAGGGGTCCTCTGGGTTTTGTAACGGGTTTATGGGATGTCGACCCATGGGTTTTCCCCGTGTTTAGGCCTTATTGTAATACTTTGTAAAGTATAAACAAAGAGGAATGTAGTGTAGAAGTAGTAGTTCAAGTAGTGCTATGTGAAAATGAATGTATGTGGTCAAGGCTTTGTGCTTGAATGTGATTTTGTAGAAAGTGCTAAGTGTCGTGGTAAGATATTTTGGCTCTATGAATTTGACCTATTTTTGGAAGGTAAAGAAGGAGGATCTAGTGCTTAGTGCAAAGATCTCTTGTCTTGTGCGAAGTTCGAATCTATGGCTTAGTGCACAGGAGATACTGGATGTAATATATTGGCGAATAATAGAGAGGCGAAGTGGTTTGTGGACATAGTGCCACCCTGGGGTGAACCACGTATATCTGGTGTCTCATGGTTTTCTTTGTGCAATGTTATTTCTATTATGCATTTGCTTAGTGCTTTGATTATGATGTGTAATGAATAAATATTTTGTTGTTTAATGAATGCCAGACTTAACTCACAGTGTTAAGTGTTTAGGGTGCATAATCACTTATTGTTATTGAGCTTATATGTCTTTGATTATTCTTTGTGGTGTTAATAAGGTTAATAAACTAATGCATGTTGCTGAAAGAGTCGGTAGTCGGGGTTTTTTTGGTGCACTGTTAAGCATTGAACCCTGGGTCTGCCCCTATGCCAACATTACTTTAGCACTTTTATCTTTATTCTTCTACACATGACCTCGTTCAAAAATGCCTGGAACTTGTTTACTTAGAATCCCTTCGTGCCTCTACTTATCCCCTTTACCTTATCATGAGATCAGTGCTAGAACCAAGTCCTCTGGACTTCAAAATTATTTCATTATTCCATACTAATATTTTCCGAAGTACACTTCACCAAATTACTTATATTATCTCCACTAGTAGATCAAACGATTGAGATTTAATCTCCCGTTGTCTGGATGATCCTAGCTCATCTGGAGGCTTCAACTAAATCAACGGTCATGACTTAATCATGTGTTGAGATGAATGGTACTTATTTATTTCGGGGCTTCGACACTCTGGGAATCCAAGATATTACAACTGTCAAGTTTTTCAATTCCCCTGGAGTTATACCTGTTGAAGTGGTCATAAAGTGATGATGATTGCTTACCGTCATTTAACACCTATGCTTACGCTATCCTTCCACTATCTTAATCCAACGACTATGAATTAATCAAGTTTTGAGATGGAAAGACCTTATTTATTTCAGGGCTTTGACACTTCAGGAGTCCGGGATATTACAACTCTCAAGTTGTTTAACTCCCTCAGAGTTATACCTTCTAAAGTGCTTATGCCATCCTTCCACTGCTTGATCTAACAAATATGGTTATACCTAAAATTTCTCAACTAGATATGACAAATCTCATTTATCTGCCTTCTCCCGAAGATTTATTGACCTGGGATCAATGTCCTTCATAGGTTCCATTCCTCTAAGACTCATTTGTCCTTACACTTGGATTCCAACTAAACGATGATCATTGATCTATGCCTTTGGTCAACTATCAACGGTTGTCATATCTCCCAACTCTAACATATTTTCCTCACAGTTATGAAGGTGTTTCTATAGTTTATCTATTGGGAATTCAATCCCAATATAACTTCCTTAAGGCGCTCCTTTTCTTGATCTTTCCTTCAACCTTTCCAAAGGTCTTCACGTTGCGCACTCTAATTTTGTGAAACCTAATACGCCATCTCTCTTGAGCTTTAGGTTCTCAAAGACATATAATTTCTTAATGAAAATACCATGTCCAACATTTTCGGTCCATACCAGTCTGTTGTTTCAACCAAAATATCTAATACCAATCTGTAACATACCCATCAACCCCCGGGTCGGGCATGCTACCTCAAAAACTCTGTTCGAAATTGATTTCGAATTCTGATACCATTTAATTATTAAAGAAGCATGAAAGAAACATGATAACAACACATGCAATAATAAATATTCATGCTACAATATAAATAATGTTTAAACATTCCAAACATATCAATAACCAACAAGCATGCATGTTATATCATACGAATCTAAGAGATAATAATTCATACACAAGGAAAATACATATACAACATAGAAACACATGACAAAGAGAGTGTTATATTAATAAAAATGGTTCACCAACTGGCTGTAGACCAAGGATGTTCCACCCAACAATAGACACTATTGTTCCAAGTCTCAACAACAATGTCACCCCCGAGCCAAGGTTATGAATCCACAAGAATGGTTCCATGGTGTCACTCAACTTCCCCAAACCAGTCAGCACTCAATCTATCATAGGTTCCTTGACACACAACAATCCAAATTACACCAGCTCTCTTCTCCCCATCCTGCACAACTGAAGAGAATGGATCCCCTTCTCTGCCACGTAGTCCCATAGGCTATCCACCTCCTTCCAGGGCTCCAATGCATTTGGTCAAGATAATCCATGTTGGGACTCTCAGGACTCACAGCTGTGAATAAAATTTAGTACATGCCAATGCCTCTCAGGAATGCAGGCATTAATTCATGGCTGGAATACAATAGAAAACACTACAACCAGCCAATATTGGCTTCTCTCCAAACAATTCATTTTTCCTTTCCCCCACCAAGATCAAGGATGAATGAGAAATAAAAAAAATGAAACTGTGAAGGTGTGTATGGAGAGGAACCCCCAAACAACCCACAAGATGGGTTTATATATTTACTTGGGAATCAAGAACCTCATGGCCTTCCCCGAAGAAGCTCATGTAAACCCTTCTCTCAATTAATCAATTATGGGTAAATAAAATATGATAAAATTACTTAGCCCCTTAATCTCCCTCTCTTGTGGAATCATAGCCCCCTATAATTCTTGTCCTTGGCTATCTTGAAACCAATGGTGTATTTTATTATTAATAATCATCATAGCATTACACTTCTTAGGCATGTTGGCCTCTTTAATTGTTTAGGCACTCTGTGTTGTTTTTTGTTCATATGAGATATGATCAATATGTTATTACAATTATGAGAGTTTCATATATAGGGAACATATGGTGACCATCCATGAAAGGATGTGTCACTTGGATAGTCAATAACTATTTATGATTATCATTTACTTATTATATATAGTATTTAATAATCAATAATTATATTATCAACTATTAATCTAAGAGAATGTCTTATTGATGTTGTCCAAACATCAACACTCCCTCTCAATGAGGGATACATTCTGCATCATGCCAAGCTTGTCTCTGAAGTATACAAACTTCACCCTAGACTCATGACACTTGTCTGTCAATCTTGGGAGATGTCTCTATCCCACCTGAGCTGAGGAGAAACTCCTTCTGCGAATCTCCCTTTTGAGACAATTGACTCTCTCTGAGATCAGGCTCACTCTAGGTCTGCATGTAATAGCATATAACATCTCGAGTCTTTATCATTCATTTTCAAATCACCATGACTAGGACAAATACCACAATAGGATATTTCACCACAAGTACACACCTTTGAGTGAATGTCATTGTGATGCTAACTAACACGTGAAAATCACTTCAAGCCCCTAGAGTCCATATTATTCCTTGTCATGATCAAGGAAGGAATATGCCTGGGCCCATTTACCACAAGTGCACCTTTATGATAAAGGTCCACCTGATGTTGAACATCAAAACTCCCTCTTAGCTAGGGAGGTATCTTTCCATAGTAGTACACAACTACTATCTAGTGGTACACAACCATTGTTAGTAGAACACAACTACTATCTAGTGACACATAGTCACTACCCGTGGTACACAACCACTATAGTAGTACACAAATATTGTCCAGAGACACACAATCTCTGGCAGTGGTACACAACCATTGTAGTAGCATACACAAACATTTTATTAGTACACAACTATTGTCCAGAGACACATAGTCTCCAACAATGCTACACAACCATTGTAGTAGCAAAAGGTCTGTCACACATGACACTCCCATGTGGAATTCTAGAGGCTACTTCCTCTAGAAACACTAGGGTCAACTCCCCATAGTCTGTTACATCAAGGTAAACTCCTTTGACATGTCCTCACGTGCTCTTCACAAGGGACGTTGGGATATAATCCCAAACCCACTTATCCCTTCTCGAATAAGTGTCCTGACTAATCAAATCAAATTAGTTCATATAGGAGTATGATCTGGAGAATGTTTGTCAGACATGGTACTCCCATGTGAACTTCTAGAGGCTACTCCCTCTAGAAACAATAGGGTCAACTCCCCATAGTGTGTGATGTCAAGGTCAACTCCCTTGACATGTCCCCATGTGCTCTCCACATGGGACGTGTCCTCATGTGCTCTCCATAAAGGACATTGGGATATCCCTTCTTGGATAAGTGTTAGCACATATCAATGCACTTATCCCTTCTCGGATAATCCTAAACCCACTTATCCCTTCTTAGATAATTTTCCTCATAGATCTACTCAACTCAGTCAAAGAGGAGTACGATCTGGAGAATGTGTCAAGAAGCTCCAAACATCAACACTCCCTCTCAGTGAGGGAGGCATTTCTTTCCACGCCAAGTCTGTCATGGAAGTACTCAAAATTCATCCTAGTTTGGTAATAACATCAACAAATTTCTCATATGTAGGAAGGTACTTCACCAATACTTCCTTCCTCTGCACCACGTCTTATAATAACAACAGAATCCAATACATGTCCAAATAAATCTACAAGGAGATTGTGAAGCCACACTGCTTCACGGAATTTCACACTCAATGCAATGTACTCTTCTTCTGCGATGGTTAAGGCCACATAAGACTGTTTCCTACTACACCAGGAAACCATGGCAGATCCCAAAGTGAAGCAACACCCAGAGGTTCTCTTCCTGTCCATTGCACTCCCTGCCCAATCATAGTCAATATATCCTTGCAATGTCATGTCAATAATGGAAGTATATCTCAAACCATGTCCAATTGTTCCACACAATTATCTCAACACATGCTTCAAAGCAATCCAGTGTGTCTGTCTCTGCTGTCTCATAAACTGACTAAGTGTACTCACTGCATAAAAAATATCTGATATGGTGCTAACCGGATACATCAATGATACAATCAGTTATTTGTACAAAGCCAAATCAATTTTGTCATAAAAAGAAGAAGACATAGTTAGTTTCTTTAGATTTGTCACCATTGGTGTAGTCACGGGCTTCAAGTTCAACATCCCAAACTTCTTCAATATCTCAACTGTGTACCTCCCCTTAATTAGGAAGATCTCATCATTTATTTTCCACACCTCTAGTCCCAATAAGTAGTGCATCATACTAAGGTCCTTCATCTAAAACTTAGAGGCCAACGCATACTTGCATTCAACAATAAGGATCTATATACCAGTGAGGAATAAACGATCAACGTAGAGGACCAAAATTAGGTACTCACCATTAACAATCTTGTAGTACAGTTTAGGATCGACAACACTTTTGATGAATCCCAAAATCATCGAGTTTCCATCAATCCTCGCATACCAAGCTCAAGGTGGCTACTTGAGTCCATACAAGGCCTTCTTCAACCTGCACACATGAGACTCCTTCTCATGTATCACAAAACCATCTGGCTTCTCGATGTATACTTCTTCCTCAATCTCTCCATTGAGAAAGTTTGTCTTTACATCCATCTGATGTAGTCTCCAACCCATGGATGTTGCAGGCACTAACATATTTGGGTCATTTTGCGACGGTTGTTTCGACGCTCTTGCGACATTATGTCGTTGACATTGCGACAAATCAGGAGTCTTTCAAACATCGTTTTATGTCACGTGGAAATTGCGATGAAATTGAAAAAACGTCGCAAGAGCGATAGCATAGGAAATTGCGACAAAAAAATGAGATATCGTCGCCAATATGACAATATAGGAAAACTATGTGAAACCAACATTTCGTCTCAATTGCGATGGCCATTGTGACAACAAATTTAGTGGTTTATATAGAAATATTGTCACCATAATTTAATCGGTCGTCTCACTGGCGATGACAACTTTTTGTTGTTTACATAGCAAAACCATTGCATCAATTGAAGTTGTCGTCGCGCATGCGATGACACCTTCTCATTTTTATATAGCTCACCTGGTTGGGCTTTTCCTTCCTATAGAATTTGTTTCCTAAAGAAATGTAACATAGGTGTTGAAAAAACCAAGCATTCATGTACAAAGTGTTAGCTATTGAAAATTTAGGGCTTCCAACCAATGGGATTCTACAGGAATATTGGTCTCTACCACCAATATATTTTACTCACTTACCGATGATTTTGGTGGCATTTCTTGAGAAAGGGTACCTCTATCGCTTGAGCTAGGGCTCCTCTGTCTCCAATGTAGCAACTTTGGCTCTCCTTTGTCTCCAATGTCGTAGCTTCGACTATGCCTTGGATATAATGTGGTGATATGAGATAGGGTATCAACACAAAGTTCGATCGATAAATGAATATTGGAGTGAGGTTATATGATGAGGCAATTAAAATGCATCGGTGATCATGAAGTGAGGCCACGAGCGCGAGAGTTAACAATGGATTGGTTTTTTTTTTTTAAATTTTGGATATATATATTATATATAATATATAATTTATATTATATAATACAACATTATACAACAATGTAATTAATGTTAATTATACAACTATACAATTATACAACAATGTTATTATGTTAATTATTGTTAATTATATAATTATATCTCCAATGCCTAAATATAAAATAACAATCAATATTATCATGGTGATATGTACAATCCATACCCTCACAAGGGTACTCCTCAATGTGGATAAGTAGATGCTCCAAATAAACAAGTAAATCTATG
>ML793485.1:196759-223346 GCA_009831015.1 Picea engelmannii | reverse complement strand
TGGTTCTGAAACGATGTTGAAAGGATTGATGATATCATCATCGTCATCAATGTCATTTTCGAGCATATTTTCATCGACACCATCATCAGGAATTGCAATATTGACTCCTACACCTAGATCATGATCTTCTTCATCTTCTTCATCTGTCGACCCTCCGTGATCTTTCGGCTCTGTCTGATATTCTGTCGAATCATCTTCTTGATCTTCAATATCATCTTCTTCCTATAAATGAGTATACTTAATTGGCCTTCCTCTTGGATCATATCTAACAAAAAATGACCAATCCCTTTCACTTGGAACATTTGAGTAATAGAATTTTTCACATTGGCTTGGAAAAACATAGCGATCATGTCCTCTTTCAAACATCATTGTTTTAATCATTGGAAATCTGTTGGCATGTTGAATAGTAATTCTTTCCTCATCACGTTCATGCATTCGTAACCTATACCATTTGACATCAAACATAAATAATTTGAAGGAATTAAATTCACACTCAAGTATATCATTTAAATACCCATAGTATCTATTTTCATACTCTCGGGGATGTCTATCACTCCTAGAGGAAACATTAGTAACCTAGAATACTGCAGTTATCCCACTACCAAAAGTTTTCCTTGTTTCATCCAATTGTTTGATGCAAAATTTACGACCATTGCACCACATAGCCTTGTGGTGCTTCAACTGCAATATGTCATATATGTAAAAGATGAATTGTTAATTAATAAATTAACATATATTTATATAACTTCGAAAGTATCTGAAAAATGCAGTACACATGTAGTCACATTATTATAATATAAAATAACTGGATAAAATGGGTGAAATTGCTTACCTGTCCATCTTTCAAACCATATGCTAGATCAATTTCCCTCTGTGTAACATTGGCATCTCCATTACAACGAGCTTCTCTAACCAATTCAGACAGTCATTGCCATGATAACTTGCCTCCATTATGTTGTTTACATCTTTCAATCCATACATTCATCGAGTCAAGATTGTTTGCAATGTATAAATGCAGTGCATCCCACTCTAGAGCAACTGAATCAAAAAAACATAATTCACCAATATTAAATATTAGTTATAACGTACAATATGAAGGTAATTATAAATATTTATAATTTACAAAATAAATCATATTAATATATTAATGAGTATGATCATATACACAAAAATGAAACGTTATATGTATTATTAATATAAATTTTCACAATTATTAATATATTACCTCTCATTTTTTTCATTCTACCTTTCCCCAACAGATGCTCCCAATTTTCAAAATTTTTGATGGAGTTCACATTCCAAATGCAATCCATTGCATGCATAGTTGGCGTTGCTAATTTAGGAAGATACTGACTAATATACACCATGGATTGATATACCATATATCCCTCCACCATAGAACCCTCAGGACGTGCTCTTTGTCTAACCAATGCCTTCAATGATTTCAAGTGCCTCTCCACCATCCAGATTGACCTTGTGTGAACAGGTCCACAAATTTCAATCTCCTCAACTTGGTGTATGAGGTAGTGTTCTTGTGCATTGAAAAATGTAGGAGGTATATACTTTTTCATTTCACACATTAGACGAGGAATTTCTCTCTTCCAATACTTTATATCGTCTTCATGGATTTATTTCAATGACAGCCATCTACATGAGATCGTGACATAAGAAAATAACATGTTTCAACATAACATAATATAATATATTACATTACATTACAAGTAAAACATGTGTCATTAAGTACACCAATAATTTGAAAGAACGTTTTTCATATAAATCAAAACTACGTCTTACCTCATGTATTTTCCAAGATCATATATAACTTGTTTGACGTTGTTGTCAAAGTCATTTGGGAGAGATAGCGGTAGAACATATTGTAACAATAAAATGAATCGTTATTTGTTTCGACCAAAGTAGACAAGAAAAAATAAAAAAAATAAAAAATATCTATAAGGCCAATATATATAAATATGTATACCAAAATTATTACCTTAATGAAGGTATGTCAATCATGTGATTTTACCCCACCAAATTCACCTTTCTTCATTAAGATATTTTTTATGTTTGAAGCAAAACCCGTGGGAAATTTAATTCTTTGAATGACCTCTTTTACATCATTGCTTTGTTGCTCTTTTAATAACCATGGAAGGTTATTTTGGTCTAGTACTCCATCTGATCTATTTGAATATCGGATCACACTTCACATTGCATGATTGGCTTCCTGAATGTTAGTACAAATTTTGACAATTTTGTCTTTGTCCCTCCTACCATCTATGATTCGCCATAATGTTTCAATCACATTCTTCCTGATATGCATTGTATCAAACAAATGAGTTATTTTTATCTCCTCATAGTAGGGAAACCTCATGAATTGAGCAGGATAAGATTTCATTCCTCGTGGAAGCCCATTATTAATACCTTCATGATGATTGCGGCCTTCATGAAGCATAAAAGAAATCACAAAAATAGTTATCAAATATGGTAAAATAAATTCAATGATTAAAATAAACATTCAAAACATTACACGATCTACGATACATTATGAAATTGAGTACCTTGACGATTTCTATTATATTCCAACTTCCATAGGTGAGGTGTCATTCTTCGTGCTTTTAAACCAGTCTCTTCTTTCCCATTGAAAAGATGTTTTTCAGTAGTATGATACGTATGGTTCTTAGGAAGAAGGTGCCTATACTCATCAAACACCATCTTTCCTAAACTTTTTGAATGATGATACTTCATCTTTGGGCCACAAAGTGGACATGCAAATTTACCCTTTGTTTGAATACCTGCAACAAATGGATTAATGTCAATTATACGATGAGATTATTTAAAAAGTAAACATACACCACGATAACATTAAAATATTGTATAGTATTAAAGAGCAATATTAGAATGCTTATACATACCACAAAAATGTGTTAGTCCAGGGGCATCATGAATTGTTCATAAAAGTATTCCACGGAATTTAAATTTCTTCTCCCTCATTGGTTTACATATGTCATACATTGTGATGACAACCCATAACTTTAGTAGTTCGTCGATAAGAGGCTCGATATATACATTCATATATTTAGCCTGGTACTTACCTAATTGTTTGAAATTACACATAATTACTAAAGGAATGATACCATGTAATTTATATAATTAAATAAATAAACAAAAGATATTATGCAAAAATTGAAACAAATGAAAATGTTAAATTAAAGTAATTAATGTAAACAAATACCTGGAACAATCATTGTCAACATTATGTGCTCCCTCTTTATTGACATTCAAGGAGGAATGTTATTGTTGATAACAAAAATAGGCCACACTAAGTAAATATACCTACGCTCTCTAAATGGATTAACACCGTCAGCTGCCAATGAAAGCCTAACATTACGAGGTTCATCTTTGAAATCTACCCATTTTTCCTCAATTTCCATAAATGCAGAACCATCGGCAAACATTCAAAGAACACCATATTCACTTCTTTTACGTGCATGGTAATCCATAAATTGTGCTATACTTTCACACCTAAACAATCGTTGCAAACGTGGAATTATGGGAATATGTCGAAGAACCTTTTGAGGCACCCTTTTTATTACTTGATCGGTTTGATATCTACTGATAAGACATTGCAAACATTTGGCTTTCGAAGAATGTTGTCCATAATATATAATATGTTCATTAGGACATGCATCTATAGTTTGATAATCCATTCCAATGTCTTTCATAATGGCATGCAAACCTCGATATGTGTGAGGTAAAATATTTGACGATGGTAACAAAAATTCACCTAACAATCTACAGCATAAAAAACAACTAGTTAATGTGAGAATATTAATCGTAAAAAATGCATTCTTATTTTACACATTAATTAACACTAAAAACAAATATAAAAAAATCAACATTTATGTACAGTATGAGATGAAACATATTACATACCTTAGTATCTGTTTAATACAAGTGTTCGAGAAATTATTCATAACCTTTAAGTTCACCAGCAACAATGTAGTGGAGAGAAGATTTGTTTTTTATCCTTCATAAAGTCATTTATTTTCCTTTTCTAATAGAGGTTCATCATAAATACCAGCATTTTCCCCGTCCTCATCTGACTGCGAAAACAAATCTTGGATCATTTGATTTGTCCCATCATCTTCTTCCATGGGATCATTAACTTGATTTGTCCCAGCATCTTCTTCCATGAGATCCTCATTTTCTTGGTCATGATGATGTTCATCAGCTTGTACAACATCATTTCTACTAATGCTTGGTGCAATATTATGTGGAAAGTTAGAGGGCAACTCTAACTTCATAATTACAAAAAATCATGCAAAATTAGTGCATACTATAGCAAACATTCAAACAATATATTTACATATATATAATTTTATAAACAAATGACAAAATAAAAAAGGATAATGAATATATAGCTAATTACCATGGGACGATATTCATTCGATCTGCCATCAATGTGACCATATTTCCTACAATGTTTTGTAGCTGTTACTATTAGAATTCTTATGGGACATCTGAGGCAACATTTTTTACAAGGGCAATAACATATACCATCACCCTTTTCACTCACTTTACTTTTTCCCCCACCTCTAACAACATTCTGCGACATTTTTCCACACAAAAATACCCTTTCAGAATCGTTGTTGTTATAACAAGATTGCCACAACATCTTTAAATCATCAAATATTTATAGGCCAATTTTAGGTCAGTATCATCTCAATTGCAACGATAGTGACCTAAAAATATTTTTTTTTCCACCTATTTATTTTAGGTCATTTTCAACGATAAATTTTGGCTAAATTATTATGGTCAACGTTCGTCGCAAGAGTGACGAAAAAATCTACAGGCGTCGCTTGTGAGACGAAAATTGACCATAATAATTTATTCAAACTGTAGGCATCGAGATTGCAATGAATACGGGGTGGATTTATAAAAGATGAAATTTTTCTCTTGCATGTGACGACGAAAGAGTACTTTCATCGCAAGTGGTCGTCTCAAATTTTTCAATATGTAGTAGTGAGGGGAAATACTCATCCAGATAGAAGTGTATCGAGAAACAAGAGAAAATGTATCCTCATTATATATTCCCTCCACTTGAGAGAATCCTCTAGAAACAAATCTCATTTTGTGCCTCTCAATGCTCCCGTCCACTATGTTTTTTATCTTGTATATCCATTTGGAAGTCACTATAGACTTCCCCTCAAGTCTCGAAACAATATCCCACACATCATTCCTCATGATGGATTGATACTCCTCCATCATGACATCTCTCCATACTGGATGACTAGTTGCCTCCTCATAATAGGAAGGCTCAAAATGAATGATGTGGCTCATAGATGTGGCATAGCATGAATATCTTTTAGTTCTCTTTTCTCACTCAGAAGGTACCACGAGGAGTTGCATATCCTTCTACCTCTTACAGAGTATGACAAGCCCATGTAGGTCTATTCCGACCTACTACAATGTCTCTGGGGACATCAACTGGAGATATAGGATCAACGAGATCAATTGAATCAATCTCCATGTGAGATCCTCTAGATCTCTTAAAGGATACTTCCTCCTCAAAGGTAACATCTCTTCTCACCTCAATCTGTCTCTGAACAGGGATGTAGATCTGGTATGCCTTCGAATACTCATTGTACCCCACAAATGTACCCTTTTTTCCTGAAGGGTCTAGCTTGATCCTTTTATCCTTGGGTACATGAATGTATACTGGACACCCAAATATCCTGAAGCGTCTAACCTCAGGCTTCACTCTGGTGAAAGCCTCCTCAGCTGTCATGTTCCTCAAAGTCTTATGAGGACTTCTATTCTGAACATACAATGCAATCATGGATACCTTTTCCCACAAAAACATAGGTAAATGTTGATCATGCTAAGTCATCTTGTACCATACTTGATATATAGAGGTTCCCTAATGAAACCAATGTCTTAGGAAGTTGAAAAACATCAACACTCCCTCTGGAGATGGAGGTGACTCCTCCTCTGTCCCTGCTCCCTATGAAATTGAAGGTATCTCTTCCTCCTTCTCTGGAGGTAACTCAATCTCTGCTCCCTCTGGATATAGTATTGCCTCCCTCTTTGGGAGTGCCTCTACATACACTGGAACTACTTCCATGCATGCTTCCTCAACATCTCATGGATTGACTCATGTATTAGGACTGCTACACCTTCTCCCTCAGAGTCTCATAATGTGTTTTCCTCCTCTAATGGATCTATCATAGTTGTGCTATAATCAGTCTTGACTT
Organism: Picea engelmannii; assembly: GCA_009831015.1. NCBI lineage: Eukaryota > Viridiplantae > Streptophyta > Pinopsida > Pinales > Pinaceae > Picea > Picea engelmannii. The sequence goes on along the minus strand of ML793485.1, from coordinate 217,095 downwards.
GCTATATCCCTGATCATTGGAGTTGTCTATTCTCTCTGGCACAGTCCCGTCCTAGGAGGTACATTACTCCTAGAGACTTCATGGCTCTGAGTATCATGTCTAGAAATGTCTCTCCTTGATATCATGTTGGTAGGTCTTTCCCTCCATGTCTTCCTCCTGCGATCGTCATTATGGATCCTTCTTAGAGATATTACTTGTGACCTTCCCAAAAAAAGAAACAAGAACAACAAAAAGCATCTCCTAGAGGAGATCAATTTATCTTGTGCACAACTATATAAAGTGACCCTCCAAATAATATGTCTTCTACTATGACCACAACACATCCATCATATACTCAATGTCATACGGCTACCAACACACATCCATCATATGCTCAATGTCAAATGGCTACCAACACACATCCATCATATAATCGATGTAAAATGGCTACCAACACACATCCAAATTATACTCGATGTCATACAGCTACCAACACACATCCATCATATACTCGATGTCATACGGATAACCATGCTAATTTTCTAGTGTTAAATTAAACAAGCACAATTTTCTGTAGGTGGTAATTACTTCCAATGATATGCGATATTACTTTAGTAAACACTAGAACATCACTAAGTAACTCGAAAATTTTCAACTTCTTAGTCTCTTCCTTAGATCACTTATCCCACGTGCGAGAGAGAAAAAATATATGTGTCTATTGTTGTGTCTTTCAAATTTCTTTTTATAGTAATAATAGATTGATCCAAAAAAGACACGTCTCTTTGAAAATTAAATTAAAATTTCTTTCTTATAAATAGTTGAAGAATACCTCCCATAACTACCCAAAGATTAATTTGGTTATAATCCATCCACATAGTATTTGACTTTGTTAAATTGTTCCTTCATAATTCATGTGATTCTTTGCATAAATATAGGTAGAATTAAATATACGTACATTCGTCATACTTAGGTAATTAGACAGTTTTACTAGAAATTACTTCCCACCATGATTTATGGAATTCTTTCTATAATTTAGGTAGGAGTAAAAAGTAAATATGTTGCACATGGAGATTGTAACAACCCCATAAATTTAACACTAACAACATTTTACTCTACTCTTGTTTTCTTGGGCCCTCATGTGAAGGAGTCAAGCCCAGTCCCGATCTGATACCATGTTGTTTTTTCTTCATATGAGATATGATCGATATATTATTACAATGATGAGTGTTTCATATATAAGGAACATATGGTGATCATCCATAAAAGGATGTGTCTATTGGATAATCAATAACTATTTATTATTAGCATTTACTTATTATATATAGTATTTAATAATCAATAATTATATTATTATATTATTAATTATTAATCTAAGAGAATGTTTTCCCAATGTTGTCCAAACATCAACACTCTGGCCTTTCATGAAATAAAAAAAATACATTATTTCATATAGGGACTCAAAACCGGGGTATTACAGAAGGTATTTTCAGCTTCATAACTACTCATCTAATCTAGAATCCAAAATTTCTATATACCATCTACAAGGAAAATATTTCATCTGATGGGATCAGTTAAAGCAAGTTAAGCACATAAATGAGAGAAGGATTTCTTGGAAGTAGTTCAAAAAGTATTTCCAACATTAGTACCTTTCGAAGCATTACTATGAAAAGAAGATGCAAGAGTTATTTGAACTCTAGTTGGGAAATACGACTATGGAAGAATATGAGAAGAATGTTTTGGAGCCACCGAGATATGTGGGCTATATTAAAGATTATAAGCTGAAGATACAAAGATTTTTAAGTGGACTTCCAACATTTTACAGAGACAAGATCCAATTTGATGAAGCCAAGACTCTTGAAGAGACCATTAAGAAATATAAATACCTATATGATAAGAACAAAGGTAGAGAAATTTTCCAGAAGTCTTGGAAAGATAATAAAAATGGGGAAATAGACTAGAGGAAGAAGGGATTCAAACCTCCTTTCTTCAGGTATAGTCCTATTACATATCAAGAGATTTAGCTATCTCAAAATGGATCTAAGATGGCATAATCCTTAGGGAAAAGGACAAGGAAACCAATCAAATGTTGGGGATGTGAAGGAGACTATTTGTATAGAGATTGTCATCATGCTTGAGGGAAGGTCATGAGTTCCAACCCAAGAGTTTTTCTTTCAATCCTGCTTCCCCCTATTTCTTTCTTATTAATGGTCAACCCCAAGTGATTCTTTCAGATTCATTGTAATCTGAATGAAAAGAATCAAAAGTCCTGCCACTTTAACAAACTGTATGTAAATAAGTTTCATCTCTACATTCATTTCTCTCTTCTTTCTATACATCTTTTATTTTATAAAGAGGATTGTGAACAACATACAAGAGGAAAATATAGTGGATGATGTGGGAAGGAACGTCTCAATAATATATTTAGCCTTGGAAAATCAATAGGTAGACCATCAATCAAATATTATTGAGGTCAACAATAAGGTTTCCAATCAACATATTGAAATTTTAATTGATTCAAGAGCAAGTTACAGTTACATTGCCCCTAATTTGATGGAGATATTTTATTTGGAGATAAGTAAGCATGATAAATCATTACAGGGGATTCACCTTATTGACCAATATCTTATCACGTTCATTCATAAAAAGGGCCTTAAAATTGAGAAAAATATGTTGTTTTTTCATAAGAGATGATATTGTATATGAATGAATATCTTATTACAATGATGAGTGTTCTTTATATAAGGAACATATGGTGACCATGACTACCATCCATGAAGAGATGTGTCCCTTGGGTAATAAATATATTTATACTTTATATTATATTATACATATAATATAAATATACTTTATATTTATGCTTTATGCTTTATACTTTATTATAAATATATTTATACTTTATATCATAAATATATTATTACAATAATAATATTATAATTAATAATATTTCTTAATAATTAATAATCTCATTATTAATTATCAATCTAGTAGAATGTCTTTCTGATGCTGCCCAAATATCAACACTCCCTCTTAGTGAGGGAGACATTCTACATTATGCCAAGGTTACCTCTGAATATTACATTTGAACATTGCATGTGGGTAGCTCTCAAATAGCTTCAACATGTCACCATGGCATCCATTACCTCGCAATGCATATGTACTACATCATGTGCACCATTGTGACTTCACAACCAATGCATCCAAGGCCTGTGGGTAGCTCTCAAATAAGTACAACATGTCCCCAGAACATCCACTACCTTACAATGCATATGTACCTCAACACGTGCACCCTTGTGACTTCACAACATGCATCCAGGGCCGGTGGGTAGCTCTCCAAAAGCTACAACATGTCATCATGAGACTATCCAGTTTCCCACAGGAAACTTGGATATCTTATGCATGACATCCAATACCTTGAAATAACATATGTACCTCATCTTTTCAACATGCATCTAAGGCCAATGGGTATCTCTCCAATGGCTACAACATGTCATCATGACATCCACTACCCTGTGATAACATCTGAAACCATCACTCCCTATGAAGAGGGACTATGCCGAGCTTGTCCTTGAAGTACTTGAAATTCATCCTTGACAATGGCTTTGTCAGCACATCCACAACCTTCTCATTGGTAGCCACATATTGGAGCCTCACTGCTCCCTTCTACGCCATATTGGAGCCTCATTGTTTCATTTTGTACCAAGTTTCAAGCAACCAAGTTTCACTTCCATGAGACACAGACTCAAAGTATGATATCCATAGTGCAACATGACTTCACCCCATGCAACCAAGGTCTATGGGTATCTCTCAATATCTACAACATGTCTCCAGGAAATCCACTCCTTGCAATGCATCAGTACCTGATCATGTGCACTCATGTCTTAGTGACAACCCTCAGATATCCATAGTGAAACATGACTTCACCCCATGCAACCAAGGTCTATGGGTAGCTCTCAATAGCTACAACATGTCCCCAGGACATCCACTTACTATGATGCATCAATACCTGATCATGTGAACTCTTGTCTCAGTGCCAGCCCTTTTTCATGATGGATGAGAACACTTAGTGCCAACCCTTTTTCATGTTGGATGAGTTCCACATGTCTCGGTGCGAACATGACTTCAACCCATGCAACCAAGGTCTATGGGTATCTCTTAATAGCTACAATATGTCCCCAGGGCATCCACTCCCTATGATGCATCAATACCTGATCATGTTCACTCCTGTCTCAGTGCCAACCCTTTTTTATGCTGGATGAGAACACTCCCTCTGAAGAGGGACCACACCAATATTTTCCCTGAAGTACTCAAACTTCATCCTTGACAATGGATTGGTAAACACATCCGCAAATTTATCCTTAGTAGTCATGAAATTGGAGCCTCACTGCCCCCTTATGAACTATATACTTGATATAGTAATATATGATCTCAATATGCTTTGACCTGTCATAGACCACGAGGTTCTCTGACAACTTCATGCAACTCTGGTTGTCACATAAAATGTAGGTTTCCTCTAGTATGAGACCAAATAACCAAGACAAAAGTTCTCAAAGCCACACTTCTATGGCACATGTTTCCAAATACTCAGCTTCAGCCATACTGAGTGCCACACATGTCTGCTTCCTACATCTGGTGGAGCCTCCTGCTCCTTACTGTAGTACCCATCTCCCTCTGGAACTAACTGTCTGAATCCCTCTCGAGCACTGAATATCAATTGAATCTTCAACCTGTTGAATTCATCACTCATCCTCCAGAACAAGTCTCGTCATCCTCTTCTTGTAGGTCTTACCTACAAGTCAAATTCATTCCAATAGTCATCAATTTTTGAAGCCACATTTCTTCGTTCCTTGTTGCACATGCTTCCACATACTCTGCCTCAACCATACTGAGTGCTACACACAATTGTTTCATATTTCTCCATGAAACCATATTGGAGCCTAGATTGAAGCAATATGTTGACGTACTCTTCCAATCAGGAATATTGTCAGCCCAATCTGAATCCGAATATCCATATAACCTGAACTCATGGTCTGTCACATACCATATTCCTATATAAAGTAACATCCACAGTCTTTGAAGTCATGTCCTGAAACAAATTCATATTTGGTACCAAAGGTGTAGCCATTGCCTTGCATCTTCACCTTACATAGTAAGTCCAAAAATTTAACCTCTAGTACAGTTGTACTTTTCTGCATGCTTCCTTCACCATTGAATCGATCTTGTCCTCTGTGTAGTCACCAATGCAAATAGAATCAACACTGCATTTCCACATGAGACACCTATCCCATGCTTTGCTTTTCGCCAACACTTATCTCTCTTATTTTCCTGGCCCCTCCTGTGAGGGAGTTAAGCCCAGTCCCGCTCTGATACCATGTTGATTTTTCATAAGAGATGATATTGTATATGAATGAATATCTTATTACAATGTTGAGTGTTCTATATATAAAGAAACTATGGTGACCATGGTGACCATCCATGAAGAGATGTGTCCCTTGGGTAATAAATATATTTATACTTTACATTATATTGTACATATAATATAAATATACTTTATAATTATGCTTTATGCTTTATACTTTGTTATATATATAGATTTATACTTTATATCATAAATATATTATTACAATAATAACATTATAATTAATAATATTGCTTAATAATTAATAATCTCATTATTGATTATCAATATAGTAGAATGTCTTTCCAATGCTGCCCAAACATCAACAAAATAAATTCAAGATATTGTAGGTATTGGGAGCGAGATGCAAGGTACAAAGGGGGTTTATATGTATTAGAGGGTATAAAAAGGGGTATATAGTAAAAATAAGGGTTTATTTTATTGGGAATATGTATTGGGAGGGGGATCCAAAAAGGGGATTTTGGGATGTATTTATTAATATCTATTAGAATTAGGGGTATCCTTTAATATCCCACAAACGAAAGTGATGTGTCATAGATTCATAGAGTGAAGACCTCATGGAAATCATGGTTGATTCGTCTAGCTACTGGGACTAAAAGGAAAAATAATGAGATTGGAAAAGGATATTTGTTAGATATGAATGGTGTCAACACTATGGAAGATCTAAGTATAATACCACTTGGCTCATATGATATCCTCATTGGAATGGATTGGTTGGATGTGCATCATGTTGTTCTATATTTTTATAAAATACTTTTACTTTTCTTGATGAAGAAGGAAAACAAAGGACGGCGAAAGGAATTCCAAGACCCATGTTGATACAACTAAAGAGATGCTTTAGGAAAGGATGTAAATTGTATGCAATTCATGTGGAAGAGATAGACAAATGAATGATCCCAAGTCTTGAGGAATTTATAGTGTTGTAGGAGTTTGTAAATGTGTTTGAAGAAATACTAGGATTTCTTCCAAAAAGAGATATATATTTATCTATTGATTTAATTGTTGGAGATGTACTACTATCTAATACTCCCTATAGAATGAGCAAACTAGAATTGAAGGAGTTGCAAATGCAGTTAGAAGAAAATTGTTAAAGAAGGAGTATATATGCCGAAGTGTCTCACCTTGGGGAGAAACATTACTATTTGTAAAGAAGAAAGATGAGACTGTAAGGCTACACATAGAGTTTAGATAGTTGAACAAAGTCACTGTGAGGAACAAATATCCTCTACCCATAATTAATGACTTGTTTGATCAGATAAGAGGAGAAAATATATTTTCAAATATATATTTGAGATCAAGCTACCATCAAGTAAGGATAAAGGATAAAGACATTGTCAAGAAAAATTTCAAAACTACATATGGAAACTATGAATTTTTAGTGGTGCCATTTGGACTAAAAAATGCACTAACTACCTTCATGTTGTCAACAAATGGAATATTTAAAAAATATTTGTATACGTTTGTCATTGTATTCCTAGATGACATTCTTATTTACTCAAATTCATATTAGGAGCATGAAGAGAACTTGAGGTTGGTACTACAAGTGCTAAGAGAGCATCAATGGTATGCTAAGTTAAGCAAGTGTTGTTTTTATCAAAGATAGATCCATTACTTAGGACACATAATTGCATAGGAAGGAATAGTAGTATATCCAAAGAAGATTAAAGCTATTAGAGGATGGCCTAGAACTAATAACATAATAGAGGTAAGCTCGTTAATTGGGATTGTTGGATACTATATGATATTAGTAGAATATTACTCAAAGATTGATCACCCCATATTATATTTATAGTATAAGGGGATTAAATCTGAATGGGCACCAAAGTGTGAAGAAATTTTCCAATTTTTCAAGGAATTTATAACTGGTGCACAAGTTCTTGAGATTATTGATCCAAATGAATATTAGACTTGGTGGAGCTCTTACTCACAATTGACATGTGATTTGTTATGAATCTAGAAAGCTAAAAGAGAATGAGAAGTATTATTCCACACATGGCTTATAGCTTGTTACCATAGTTTGTGCAATAAAAAAGTGGAGACATTAATTAATGGGACATAAATTTGAATTAAGAACATACCATAGTGGTCTGAAATATTTTTTTGAGCAATGAACTTTAAATTCCAGGAAAACAAGATGGTTGTGGTTTCTTAGTGAATAAGTGGCATGGGAGCTGGACGATGCGATGTCGGAGGCATACTTTTAGTGGCTTTGACATTTTGATGTAAAATTTATTGTATATAATGAGATTGTGCACTGAGGATGATGCAAATTCTGGGGGGAGGGTAATTCAACATCCCAATTTTTTGTCCCTAGAGTAGTAATGTATATGTGTGCATGATAAATGGATAAAAGAAAAATGATTTAATATGTAAATGTTGCATCGATAATATTAAAAATACATCATAGGCTACAAACAAAAAAGGGAAAAATAATGGGGGGATATGATTCCACAAGAGGGGTAATAAAAAAGGTTTGGGGGGCTCAATGGGGCCAAAAAAAGATAATATTATTTTATTGTGATCGTAAGTCCTTAAACATTGACTTTATTAAAAATTTGATTCATTTTTTTCCTAAGTCTTTGGACCTTGGAATTAGAGGGAAAGAGAGATACACAAGCTTCTTAGGAAGACATGTGGTCAATCATTGGCATGCAAATATATTTCAAAATTTTAGACATGCAAAGGGGGATGTTCATACATTCTATCTAGAGGTTTTTTCTCTTAGAGATGATTTTCCATACTATAACTATAATAATAATAATAATCTATTTTTAAGGTCGCAGTCAAGCCACACCAAATTGGTGTATGAGACCCCCTTGTTTGTGGGACAAGGGACCCCCCTCCACCCAACGATTTGACTGGTAAAGTCTACGAAGGTATACATACCCTACCCCCCTCTGAATTTGAACTTGTGACCTTTTAAGAGGAAACACATGTTTTTAACCATTAGGCCCACTAAGATTGTACAGAATCATGGACATGGTTGTTATGGAAACTATGTGGAAATTATTCCCATGTGCAAGGGAAATTCTTGGAATTGAGTAAAAGTAATTATAGCTAAGAATTAATAGAGTCCCTAACAATGAAATTTTCTAGATAGACTGTGTTGGAGCATTGGAGGGACGTGGGATAGCTTAGGGGACTACATGCAAGAGAAGGGGATCTCATTCTTTTGGTTGTGCAGTCTGATTGGGAAAGAGAATTGGTGGATTGGGATTGTTGTAGGAGTTTACATATTATGAAATTTTGGGAAATGAGCTTTGTGAAGAGAGAGATATATGGCCATAGGTGATTTCTCCCTTTTGGATTCATAGCCTCATCTTAGGGGTGGCCTCGTTGTGTAGAGATTAAGTGCAACAACGAGCCTGTGGTTGGGTGGAATGTCCTTCTTCTAACCAATTGGTGATCAATTCCTAGAAAGATAAGTGTTATGATTTATTTATGGTTATGTTGAATTAATGATATTATGTTATGAATTGAATGTTGTTATGTGAGTATGTATAATCCTGCATCTTCTGTGAATGATTAATTTGTGTTTGAATAAGCCTGCAATGTCATATTTTCATGCACTAATAAATTAATTGTAGGACAGTGAGGAAAATTGGTATCGAAGCTATAGAATGTGGATTTTAGCATAATTAGTTGGTCGAGTATGTGATTGATTGGTATTAGAGAAACAAATTGATGGAAATCAATGGTTTTAAGAAGTACCCTATTGTTGGAGCAGGGATTTTTGGGTAAGTTTTGGGAATCACGTAGAAGCGGATCACACGACATTTTGGCAAAGGACTAGTGCATGCAGAAATAAGTTAGCATGCGAAAGGAAGAAGTTAGTTAGGTTTTTTGGGTCATTTTGTCCACATTGTAAGGGGCTAAGCCCTAGTGTAAAACTATAAATATGTATGGGTTTTTTGGGTATAAAGTAGTCATGAGTAAGAAGCGAAGAGTGAACACTTGGAAGGAGATTCGATTCGAGTCGAGTTTATGGAGAATCTTAGTGAGTAAGAAAGTTAGTGATTTGAGTTGAATATATGACGAGAGGTATGTTTGAATTGCAACATAGAACAACTTGGGCAGGTTTGGGTTTTTATTGAATATTTATGTATGAGCACAATGCGCATGAATGTAATGGAGATTATGAATGAATAAGAAGCCATCCATTGTGGACGTAGCCCAATTTGGGGTGAACCACATTAAAATAGTGTGTCTTGATGTGTTACTTATGTGTGTTATGTTTCTAACGAATGTGATGGATGGTTAGTATAGATTTGTTTACAGTTTGTGGATACTACAGAATGACGATGAATGTTTAGTATTCTGAATATGTCACTGATATATGTTGTTATGATCCTAGGCACTTAATTTAATGATGAATGAATGAATGTTAAGTGGATTAATGTCACACATAGGGTATATTGCATGATAATTAAAGGTTAAGTAATAGAAACTGCACATACAATGGATGAATAGACAATGCATAGTATTTCATGTGGAATACCTCACTTATCCTCATCACTATGGAAACTTGGTTCCTACAACCCCTCTAGATGACTCGGGTGAGACTTCACTTGCTTACAGGTGATGCTGAAAGTGTCGATGTCTAAGGGTTTTGTTGGTGTATTATGTTTTAACCTCAGGTCTTCCCACTGCGCACCAACAAATGGTTCCATTTCCGGGACCAGGATCTGCGAATGAGGGGGATGTGGAGGCCTACTAAGGAGGAAATCGGAGAATGGTTGAATACTAAGGATATCGAGTTTGCAGTAGAGTAGAATCAAAATCCAAGGATCATCGCAGAAGAATGGTTACAAAGATATGTTTTTACAGATTTACATGAAATTTTCTTTGCTAACATTTTGAATGTATTAGCAGAGTGGATCCATATATTTATTGAATATACCGGAAGATATCAAACTGTGGTTCTGAGGAATTGGACTCTTGAATTGATTCAACAAGTTAATGTAGTAAGCAATAAGACACCACGCATAGTTGACTACTGGTTGGATAGTGTGTTGGGACTTTACGTTATCAAATTTTTCATATATTGTACTCAATCGTATAGTGTTGTTGAAAGAGAATTATTCAAGGGATTGCGCGAAAGATACATGAAGTAAATATCTACTTGGATCAAGATGTTGTTATGTGAAAAAGGAGTGATTACCATGGAATATGAATGCTAAGTGCCTTCACACACATAGGGGAACTAGGGATTGACCATGAAATGATCTAAGCATAGAAAGGGGTGAAAAGAAGGAATGAGGAACAAAGAACTTGAGGATGTCGAGTGAAGAAGAGTGTGTGATGAACAAATTTATTGGAATATTTCACAATGGTAAGATATTTAGACTAAATAAGAAGAGGATTGTGGTTGATAGAGAAGGGAAGCACAATGAGAACGAGTAAAGAGATATTGGTACAATATTCCATATCGAAGGGAGTCTGCGCATAGAAGAAAAGATCTGTTAGCTCAGTCTAGTATAAGAGGATACAACTTAGATCAGACTCTGTGTCTAACCCATGACCCTATGTGCATTGCAAAGAACTGAGGTAAGATCATAAGTTTTTTCAATTTTATTTAGTAGTTGAAGTAGTATGTTGATTCAAATTTAGCTGGAAATGTCAAGAAATAATACTGCACAGAATACAATGGGGGGGGGGGTAGATCCCACCTTAAGGATGCCTCTCTTTCAAGGGGTTGGTTTAGAAGTTATAGAACAACATATGTTCAGCTGTGACATGATATGGACTGTGAAGAATGTCTGGGACGATGATGTGAAGATTTTGCAGTTGGAAACAACCTTTAGATTTCGTGCACAATTATGGTATATGAGAACATTGGCAGATGTAAGGCACGATTTGATGAAATATTTATAGAAGCCTAAGTCTCAATCCTAGTGTATTACTGAGATAAAGGAAATTAAGCATATAGTAAATGAATCATTATGGGAATTTCACCAAAGGTTTAAGATACTGAAAGATCAATTAACATTCCATATTTTGGATGAACAACACAGAGGATGGCTTATTGGAGGCTTATTACCACATATACACTTCCCTTTGATGTAGAAAAATATTGCAATGCAGTCAAAAGATTTGGAAATTACAATGAAATTGAAAGTGTTCCATGTAAGATAGAATAATGCGGGGATGGCTCAATTTCAGTTACAAATGGTTGCACTGACTATCCAGTTGTAGGAAATTGCGAAAGGAAAATAAAAGCGTGAGGGAGTATGGTGTATCACCAGTAAAATAGAAGGCCATTGTAAATATGAGTGTCCAACATTCCAACAATACTTGAATACAGGAGCCCAAAATCTGTTAGGGTTATGGTGTGAAATTTTGAAGACGGTGGGTCACCACCCTCATAACTATCCATTGATGTAGAAATATCAGAGCATTGCGAGGATTTTTTTTTGCAAATTTTGTAAGTCAGTAGGGCACGCCGAGAAGGATTTTCATTAATTAATGGGAAGGAAATTTTAATTAAGGACATACCATAGTGGTCTAAAATATTTGTTTGAGAAATTAGCTTTGAATTCCAGGAAAACAAGATTGTTGTAGTTTCTTCGTGAATAAGTGGCATGGGAGTTGAAGGATGAGACATGGGAGGCATACTTGTAGTGGTTTTGACATTTTGATGTAAAATTATTGTATATAATGAGAATGTGCACTGAGGATGATACAAATTCTAGGGGGAGTGGAATGTAACATCCCATTTTTTTTTCCTTAGAGTAGTAATGTATATGTTACATGAAAAATGGATAAAAGACAAATGATGTAATATGTAAATGTTACATCAATAATATTAAAAATACATCATAGGCTACAAACAAAAAAGGACAAAATAATTGGGGGACATGATTCCACAAGAGGGGAAAGAAAAATGGTTTAGGGGGCTCAATGGGGCCAAAGAAAGATAATATTATTTTATTATGATCGTCGGTCCTTAAACATTGACTTTATTAAAAATTTGATTCATTTTTTCGCTAAGTCTTTAGACCTTGGAATTACTGGGAAAGAGAGATACATAGGCTTCTTAGGAAGACATGTGGTCAATCATTAGCATGCAAATATATTTCATAATTTTAGACATGCAAATGGGGATGGTCATATATTCTATCTAGAGGTTTTTTCTCTTAGAGATAAGTTTCCATACTATAACTATAATAGAATTATGGAAATGTTTTTTATGAAAACTATATGGAAATTATGCCCATGTCCAAGGGAAATTCTTGGAATTGAGTAAAAGTGATTATAGCTAAGAATTCATAAAGTCCCCAACAATGAAATTTCCTAGACATACTATATTGGAGCACTGTAGGGATATGGGATAGCTAAGGGGAATACATGTAAGATAATGGGATCTCATTCCTTAGGTTGTGCAATCTGATTGGGAAAGAGAATTGGTGGGTTGGGATAGTTGCAGGAGTTTACATATTATGAAATTCTAGGAAATGAGCTTTGTGAAGAGAGATAGATATATCTATAGGTGATTTCTCCCTTGTGGATTCATAGCCTCATTTTAGGGGTGGCCTTGTTGGGTATATATTAAGTGCAAGAAAGAGCCTTTGGTTGGGTGGAATGTCCTTCTTCTAACCAGTTGGTGATTAATTCCTAGAAAGCTAAGTGTTATGATTTATTTATGGTTATGTCGAATTAATGCTATTATGTTATGAAATGAATGTTGTTTTGTTTGTATGTATAATCCTACATCTTCTGTGAATGATTTAATTGTGTTTGCATAAGCCTACAATGTCATATTTTCATGCACTAATAAATTAATTGTAGGACAGTGAGGAAAATTGGTATCAGAGCTATAAAATGTGGATTTTAGCATAATTAGATGGTTGGGTATGTAATTGATTGGTATTAGAGAAACAAATTGATGGAAATAAATGGTTTTAAAAAGTATCGTATTGTTGGAGCAGGGATTTTTGGGTAAGTTTTGGGAATCACGTAGAAGCGAATCGTGCAACATTTTGGAAAAGGAGTAGTGCACGTGGAAAGAAGTTAGCACACGAAAGGTAGAAGTTAGTTAGGAGTTTTGGGACATTTTTTCCACATTTTGATGGGCTAATCCATATTGTAAAACTATAAATATGTATGGGTTTTTCGGGTAGAAAGTAGTCATGAGTGAGAAGCAAAGAGTGAACACTTGGAAGGAGAGTTGAGTCAAGTCCAGTCGAGTTTATGGAGAATCTTGGTGAGTAAGCAAGTTAGTGAGTTGAGTTGAATATTTGATGAGATTTATCTGTGCACTACAACATAAAATGACTTGGGAAGGTTTTGGTTTTTATTGAATATTTATGTATGAGCGCAATGTGCATGAAAGTAATGGAGATTATGAATGAATGAATAAGAAGCCATCCATTGTGGACGTAGCCTAGTTTGGACTGAACCATGTTAAAATCTTGTGTATTGATGTGTTACTTATGTGTGTTATTTTTTTGATGAATGTGATGGATGATTAATATAGGTTTGTTTAAGATTTGTGGCTATTGTGCAATGACAATGAATGTTTAGTATTTTGAATATGTCATTGATATACATTGTTATGATCCTTCACACTTAAGTTAATGATGAATGAATGAATGTTAAGTGGATTAATTTTGTGCACAGAGTATATTGCATGGTAATTAAAGGTCAATTAATAGAAACTGTGCATACAGTGGATGAATAGATAATGCATAGTATGGTCATTTGAATACCTCACTTCCCCTCATCACTGCAGAAATTTGGTTCTTGCAATCCCTCTAGATGCCTTGGGTGAGACTTCACTTAATTGCAGGTGATGTCGAAAGGGTCGGTGTCTAAGGGTTTTGTTAGTTTTTTATTGTTTAACCCCAGGTCTTCCTATTGTGCACCAACAAATGGTTCCATTTTCGGGACCAGGATCTGCGAATGAGGGGGATGTGGGGGCCTACTAAGGAGGAAATTAGAGAATGGTTGAATACTAAGGAGATCACGTTTGCAATAGATTGGGATCATAATCCAAGGATCAATGAAGATGAATGGTTACAAAGGTATGTTTTTACATATTTACATGAAATTTTCTTTGCTAACATTCTGAATGTATTAGCAAAGTGGATCCATATATTTATTGAACAAACCAGAAGATATCGAACTGTGGTTCTGTGGAATTGGAATCCTGAATTGATTCAATAAGTTAATGCAATAATAAATAAGACATCACGCACATTTGACTACTGGTGTCACACACCCAACCCCCTAGTTGCCCTTTAAAGGGACGGGGCATAAAAAATTTTGATTTTCTCAATCACTTCCAATCCCTATAACTAGGATTACATCATCTTTGATTCAACGAGGGATTTCCAATGAATACAAATTTGTCCAGATCTGAGATCTATATCGAAAGTTATGGTCCTTCAAAGTTATTTAGGACTTTACCATCTAGGGTCTTTCCTCGCCATGTGGCACCCACATGGCTCCTTGTCACCTGGCATGCCACCTCATCATAGCATACAAGGACTCATTCAACTAAAGGTCGACATTTGTCTAACTCGTATAGGCCTATTGATTTCATTAATCATTATCAAGATTAAAAACACCACTCTTTACTAATCCTTTAATTAATCCCTAATAAGGATAATTAATCCTTATTATAATTAATTAAACCCCATCATATTAATTCATAACTGCATCATATTAATTATGTTATAATATAATTATATTTAATTATATTATAATATAATTACATAATCTAATTTGTACTAGGGTCATTAATTTTGATGAACCGCTAACCTCCGGACTTTGGCAAAAATCCCTCACTAAATTCTTGTGAAAATATCGAAGTCCCCCAAATGTCTGAGCTATGGAGAGGGTCCTGACTATTTTAATTAATGGTTATAACCTAGGGAAGTGGGATATAGGTCTGGACCTTCGGACGGTTTTACTTATTTGTTCTATTACTCCAAACATTAGGAGTCCCAAACTCCTAAACTCTTGCAGGGTCGACACTCACATGTGGTTGCGCATGGAACAACAAAATAGGTATAGTTGGATCCGGGCCTTTGTCCATTTTAGTTTACTCTTTCTATTATCCCAAACCTCTGGAGTCTCGTAGCCCCAAACTCCCATATTTCCCTATCAACTGTTGGATCAAGAAAACAAACATCCAGGAGGAAAACACGTGGAATATGATGAGGATGATATGTGGCCCAATTATCTAGCGACAAGTGTCAAGGTCCAGTTTGTACCTAAGGCTTGTGAAATTCATTAATCTAGGTGACACATGGCACACACACTAAGGTTCCACATCAACCTAGGTGAAATCAGTATGCCACGTCACTCTAGGACGATAGCCCCTGAGGATGTTCAGTTTCTCCTATTGGAAAATGCCCGAAGTGTTGAAGGTCGAAGTTGCAAACCAACGTTGGTTGTTTATCTGAGGTTCGTCGAGGTTTTCACCTGACCGTTAGATTGATCAAGTGGGAGGATAAGGTAAGTACTTCGGTGGTTTAAACCATCCTCTTGTCCTCAAATATCATGGAGCTCCAGAGTCCTAGACTCTCGAAGTGGTCCCCACTTGTACACATTTCCACGTTATTTAATATTTACTATTAGGTAATTTTTGTACATGAAAGTGTGGGATTCAACCCTTCGGGTATTTTGGCTCATGATTTCCATCACCCCCCTCACCCAAAGTCCTGAATGATTTCAAAATGATTAAAAGGTTAAACATGGGCCCAATAATTATCATTTAACATATAATTCCCCCATCCTTCTTGACCATCATCAGTTACCTCTCTACTTCAAATCTACAGAGTACCAGATTCTGGAAGCTTTGAAGTGCACTAAGAGATGTTTAAGGTGAACAATATCAGGTTTAATCCAACGACCCAAATCTAACTTTGCATCTAGATCAATGGTTGATGTAGTTTTCTCCTGGAATTTAGGACTTAGAGAGTTCTTAGCCTATGCACACTTTTCATAGGCTCTCTACTCCCTCGCATTACCTCTCCTGAACTTAACATACCTTTCACTCGGTCACTGGTGCACTGCTTACACATATTTAATTCTTGGTGAGGTTTAAATGGAAATTTTATTTAGTAATTATGTAATCAAAAAGAACATGAAAGTTGTTTCCTATTTTCTAGACCTGTAGAATAGTAAAACAAAACAAGATATATTCTAAGATTTTAGAGCTTGATATCATCTAAGTTTCCTTGCATAAGAGTTAACGATAGACTAGAATAAAATAATAGCAACATAAATCACTCTTTCTCTCTCTCTGATGTTAAATGAAATTTATTGTTCCTTCATTATTGCATATAAATGGATGAAACTGTAAAACTCAGTCAACCACAACATTCATTTCCATAATTTAGCACAGGAATTCACAAGGTGAAGTTGTTCACCCACACATAATTTTTGTTGTAAGATGTCCATATTCACACTTAGATTCTCAATGAACTGTTAACGAAAAATTGAACTTGTGTTGTTCCAAAAACACAGTATGTAATTATTTCTGAACTTAACAGTGTATATATTTAGAAAAAATATACTTATCTAGAATTCATAAAATGCTACAACTGCTAAAATGGGTGCCCTTTTCCACCCAGCCGTAGGCACAACAATTCTTGGAAGGATTTACCACTAGCCATCCCCTATCTGGATCATGATGCTCTGAGAGAGACTCTTCTTTTGCTTAGCAGCAACAAGGGACAAAGGTTACTCTCATTTTCCCATAGGAACTCTGGCAAATATCTTTTCTCTCCACCAAGCAAGGGGGTCTACAATGAGTGCCTCCTCAATCACTCATATTCTCTACAAAATCGTTTATCATCTTGGAATGAAAATGCTTCCCATCTCTTCCTGTACCCAGAACATATTCTATTTTCAGTTCTCTTCAAAACCAGAGAGTTGCACATGCCCTCTCTCTTCAAAAATGATCACCAAACCCATTCCTCTTGCCTATTCCCTTCTACCCATGAATTTCCTCTATTTTCTTGCCTTACCCAACAAGATTTCGTGGGTCCAAATCCCCATTTCGTGGTCAGGTCAGGAAGTCTTTTAGATGGGTACTTTTCCCATCTCCTCATTAACTCTTAAGGAGGACTTCCCAACTACCAGCTTGACTAATAATTTACTTTTCTGGGTCAGAGGATTGTTCCGAGTCTAGATAATTTAAATCCAACAGATTACTAGTCTGGTAGGGGTCATCTCATCCATTATTGGTTCCCCTCTCCATCTCTCTCATGCATCATGATCTACCTTGGAAACCCCTTCAGCAGTTATGAAAATATTTCCATTTTAATACATAACATAAATATATACATTACCTCTCATAACAAAAGGTTCATCATTTCCTACATCCACACATAATCAGTTTTCCCATAGTCTTTTAGCAGGCTATAGTCATATTTACAAGCTGGGGGGAATAGGGGTATTAAAACTGGTTGGATAGTGTGTTGGGAGGTTACGTTACTAGATTTGTCATAGATTGTACTCATTCATATAGATTTTTTGAAAGAGAATTCTTCAAGGGACTGTGCGAAAGATACTTGAAGTCAATATCTACTTGGATAAAGATGTTGTTATGTGGAAAATGAGTGATGACCATGGAATATGATTTCTAAGAGCCTTCACTCACATAGGGGAACTGGGGGATGACCATGGAATGATGTGAGCATAGAAAGGGATGAAAAGAAGGAATGAGGAATGAAGAACTTGAGGCTGTTGAGTGAAGAAGAGTGTGCAACAAACAAAGAGATTGGAATATTACGCAACAGTGAGAGATTTAGATTGAATAAGAAGATGAATGTGGTTGAGAGATAAGGGAAGCACAATGAGAATGAGGAAAGAGACATTGGTACAATATTCCATATTGAAGGGAGTCTATGCATAGAAGAAAATGTTTATCATCTCAGTCTAGTAGAAGAGGATCCCGCTCAGATCGAACTCTATGTCAAACCCACGACCCTATGTGCATTGCCAAGAACTAAGGTAAGATCATATTTTTTGTCATTTGTAGTTAGTAGTGGAAGTAATCAAAGTAGTGGAAGTAGTAAATTGAGTCAACATTAGCTAGAATTGTCAAGAAAGAATACTCCACAGAATACGATGGCGGGGGTAGATCCCACCTTAAGGATGTCTCTTTTTCAAGGGGTTGGCTCAAAAGATCTAGAAATATATATTTTCATCTATGATATGATATGGACTGTGAAGAACGTCTAGGATGATGATGTGAAGATTGTGTAGTTGGAAACAACCTTTAGATTTCACGCACTATTATGGTATTTGAAATTTCAGAATACTACGCATGTGGGTCAGATGAGAACATTGGTAGAGGTAAGGCAAGATTTGTTGAAAGATTTCCAAAAGCCTAAGTCTCGATCACAGTGTATTACTGAGCTGAAGGAAATTAAGCAAATAGTAAATGAATCAATATGGGACTTTGACCAAAGGTTTAAGATATTGAAAGATTGGTTAACATTCCATATTCTGGATGAAAAACACAGAGAATGGTTTATTGCAGGTTATTTCCACATAACACTGCCCTTTTACGTAGAAAAATATTGCAACACAGTTGGAAGCACTGGAAATTACAATGAAATTGGAAGCGTCCCCTATAAGAAAGAATAATGTGGGGATGGATAAAGTTCATTCACAAATGGCCACACTGACTATTCAATTGCAAAAATTATGAAAGGAAAATAAAAGCGCGATGGAGTATGGTGTATAATTAGTAAAACAGAAGGCCATCATAAAGATGAGTTCCCATCATTCTATCAATACTTGAATACAGGATCCCAAAATCTGTTAGGGTTATGGTGTGAAATTTACAAGATAGTGAGTCACCACCCTCATAACTATCCATTGATGCAGAAATATCAGAGAACTGGGAGGAATTTTTTTTGAAAATTTTGTAAGTCGCTAGGGAACGACGAGAAGGATTCTCATGCATTGTACCTGATGAGAGAGAGCACTACATATTCCTAAACAGTTTAGGGTGAATAACCATAAGGAGGATCCCTGTAGTGTAACATCCCGCTCTGGCGCACTGAGAAAACTTATTCTTTGAGGACACTTGCTTGCAAGTGATCCGGACTATTATGATATTAAAACATTTGTCCTTGATTATGATGCGTTATGATAGATGACATGATGTTTTACTACATTGACATAGATAGGTGCTATTGACTCGGTTTTACTAACTGTGCAGGGTTTTGGACCTTGAGGATGCTGAGGCATCGAAAGAACCCCTTAGACTCCAGATTCAGTCAGGGAGTGTGCTATTGGGGTTTGATTGTTTTACTGTGATTTTAATACATTTGATTAGATGATATGATGTGGACATGTTCTAACAAGATTGTTGATGATGGAGGATGACGATAGCTTGCTGACTAGACTCACATATGGATTAAAGGGGCCACACATGACTACCAGAGAGGTTGAGGGAGAGGTGTGGACAGTAGCCTTACCACAGCCTACTAGCACTCTCGTCGTGGCTCGAACTGTAGGTTAACAATTACCTAGTTCGAGAGGACCCACGATGTTGTGAGGGCAGACTGCAACAGTCGCTCACGATGATTCTAAAGGGCGCACAATAAGGCGGGGGCCTTATTCCTTAGAATCCCTTAGTCTCCCACAAGTTCACCTGGCGGAGTGTTGACTCCAGGGGTTATTGATATCTACCAATCAGTCAAGAAGCGAGTGGCACCCTTGGAGCATGTGGTGCATCCTGAAGGGCACGTCGCGCAAAAGAAACAAAAGAGGCGAGTGGCACCCTTGGAGCACGTGGTGCGTCCTGAAAGGCACATCACGCAAAAGAAACAAAAGAGGCGAGTGGCACCCTTGGAGCACATAGTGCATCCTAAAGGGCACATCGTGTTGATGATGTTAAAGGAACGAACCTAGATGGCCCTAAGACTAATATCTCATTAAGAAATTTTAAAACAACTTCCCTAATTAAAATGTC
>ML793485.1:170854-196734 GCA_009831015.1 Picea engelmannii | reverse complement strand
AAGAAATTATCTCTCTAAAAATAAAATAATAAAGTTTAAAAAAAAAAAAAAAAAAACCACTTCAGTAATAATTGTGGACTTCATAAATTTTTGGATAAAATGAAGAGAGGAAGAACTTAAATAAAATATGTGGAAAAAAAAGGGGGGGGTAAAGAATAATTTAATTATTCAACTTGTGAAAGTGTAAAAGATATTAAATTATTAATAAAAAGGAAAAGAGCTTAATTTACGCAACTGCCATTTTTGGCTCTAATAAAAGGGGAAAGAAGGGAATAATAAAAAATTAGGAAACTAGGGAATGGAGGTGACATAAAAAGGGAAAGAGGGAACTTATGGTAAAAAGCAAGAGGTCAAATTAGTAAAGAATCTGCAATTAAGAACCTTCTAAATTGAACTAAATTAGCAACTTCATTTTAGGGAAAGTGTTTAAAACCTGTAAGGGAATCTAGGGACACCTAGGAGTAAATTTAAGAGTAACTCTAGGTGGGTGAGGGAAATAAGAAACTAATTATTGGAGGAATGTGGGGGATGAATGACACTTGTACGAAGGAGATTTTTAGAAGATTTTTATTTAAAACTTAAATTAAATGAGATTTAGGGAAAGTTTGGAAGTTCTAAAACTCTATAAAAGAGAGGAAGGAGAAGGAAGAAGGGGATCGGTTGTTAGCGTAATGTTATGCTGCCGGATTAGTGACTTGACTGATTACTTGTGGGGAGTTGGGTTTTCCATCTCGGAGAGGAGTGGTAGCTCAGCCTTGCGAGGCGATCTGGGAGCTAAATGTACCATCTAGATATTGTGTGGCCCCATTGTGGCTCGGGGGGCTAAGGGGGAAGCAGAATACCCCTAGCGTTGGTTGGGAGGTACCGGTAAGGTCTCGACAGTCGACGAGCGGGAGCAACACAGAGCGCGCGGATGACACTCGGGGCAAGTGAACAGGAAATGGTACGCATTTTTGTTGATTGATAGAATGTTGTAGGATGTATGATTAGGATCTACATGTGTATTGAGTAGGTAGCTGATTGTCTAGTCTCACGACCTTGAATTTTAATGTTGGCAAACTTCTTTAATTCTGCGTTCAAATCACAGGATAATTTTATCACTGCTTGTTATATATTTTCTAGATGAACCCACTTGGTGTTGTATTACCTCCTTCCTGTGTTATTACCTTCTTGACTTAGCTTTTTTTATGCATGCATGGAAAGTTTCCTCTGCGATTATTTGATTGTCTCTGCGCCTCTTCCATGTGACTTCTTGGCATCATATCATTGTGTATTTGATTGGGTTGTGTTTCACTTGTTGACGACAGTTTTATTTCCAGGCGTTTATTTTTTTTTCTCTGCCATGATACAAAAAATTCCCTACACAATGAACATCCAGACCATTGCTAGAACTAGGACTGATAAGAGACAACAATTAAATGATCGACATTGTTCTTGAGAGCCACCGAAATTGGCATGCCAACATTTGATATTTTGATTTCTTCACTGCATATTTATAAATAGATTGGGCAACGATTTTTATGTATTGTATAACGAATTTATTATTAAGAGAATGATTGATATTTACAATAATTTAACAAACAGAAACGAATTCATTGAAAGCATTTTGTTCGTTAATATCATGGGAATTTTTGCCAACAGCCTTGGGATTTTGTTATTCCTCATTCGCGAATTTTATTGATAATTAACCAACGATTTATCCTTAACCGATGCGCCTGATTGGGAAACTATTTTTTTTCCCCTGTGATTGTATTGCGATTTGGCTGTATGAACTCTTCCTCTGCAAAATCGTGCTTGTACAATGGCTGTGATAATATTGCATCGGTGAATTTATTTTAGGTATGGCTGTATGGCCATCTTCTTCTGCCAGTTCATGCCTCTGTATTGGCTGCAAAAATACTCGCACAGCCACAGATAATACCCCTGCGAATTTTTTAGGTAATGGCCGGATTGATGCCTCTGCAACCGTATTAAAAACTATCCATTTTTTACCTGCATGCATAGACCATTGAAACGCATTTATATTTTACAGGATTCAACCATCTCTTTACTTGCACCTTAGAGGATATGGTATTTACAGACGATGAATCTTTAACTAGATTTATCTATCATTGCCCACTTATGCAGAAACTTTCCCTACACTGCTGCAATGGGCTACGAAAGTCGGTCATATGCGCTCCCAACCTTACACAGTTACATATATATGATTATTTCGAGCAGGTTTTAATTATGAACTGCCCGAAACTTCAAATGATTATTTCGTGCAGGTTTTAATTCTAAACTGCCCGAAACTTCAAACTTTGAATGCAGACATCATTGGACGAAGGGATATAAAAGTGAATGGCTTACTGTTTTATGAGCTTCTAACTGGATTGATCAGCTAAATCTAGATTGTGGAAAAAATTTGGTTGGACTCTCTCTTTATGAGAACAATGACATAGTCCATCTATCCACAGAAGAGATTCGTTGAGTTGAGGGTGCTTAAATCAAATTATAAAATAAAATGCATCCAATTCATATATTTGTTTCAACAAACAATGTTTTTATTTATTTTTTGAATTTATAGATATATTATATTATCAAAAACACATTTAAGCAAAAGTGGTTAATCTATGTTTTAAAATACTTTATTATTATTATTATTATTATTGATTTATATTGTACTTTATTATTATTATTGATTTATATTGATATTTCATATATAAAGATATATTAGAATTATTCATATTGAAACATGTTGTGATATTGGAATGTAAATAGGCTTTCAAGATGGATCCAACTCACATAATTCTTAATTCTTTAAATGGAATAATAATTCAACTTGAGTTCTTAGTTTGCATTATTTAAAAAGGATGCATTTATTCTTTAAAAACAAAATCCTTATATACAGATGTAAGATAGCATGTAAATTTTCTTAATCAACTCCTAATTTGGATGTATCTTCTTATGGTTCTTTTATGGATTGTAAGGTAGATTGGGATCTTCCCTTATTTCTCTTTATGATTAAATCCTTGTACCTTATAAATGGACGTGTAAGGAGGCATTGAAATCTTATATACTACTTAAAGGATTGGGATCACCTTATGGCACCTTGTAATAGGTGATGTAATTTAGTATGGAAGTCTTATATATATTGTTAATAGGTGTTGATCGTTTAATTCTTTTAATTGATGTATAAGCAGCTTTTACTTCCTTTAATCTTTCATTAAGTTGATCTTTTATAATTACCTTGAGAGAAATGGATATGTTAAATGGTGTCGAATTCTTAATTTGTCACTTAAGTGAGACAACTCATTTCCTTATGATACTTAGTGAGTTGCATAGGAGTTTTACTTATTTCATGAGTTGAACCATTTGATAAGTGATACTTGACTGGAAGAAACTTGATCATTAACAAGTTACTAATCATGATTAGAATAGATTATATCAATTCAAAGGTTGTAGTATGCTCTTATGTTTCTTGTTATTCTTCATGTATTATTCTCTTGCTAAATTATATTTAAATATTGTGTAACAGATGGATGATTCATAGGAGATTATTTTATTTGCACCATGACTGTATGGACGATCTTGGGGTAGTTACTTCATCCACCACTAAAAGGGTAATTTGTTGAACTTACTGATGGATTAGTAATCGAATTCTCTTGTACCCTGGAGTTGTGTGATGTACGACTAATTCAAGGAACACTATCACGCACTGATCATCGTTGATGTTATTGTCTTAGCATATTTAGTTGGTCTAGATTGTGTCGAGCGGGTTGTAGACACCTCCATGTTCCTCAGAACAGTCGTCAGCCCTGAGACCTTAAATGGTTAAAATCGATGGGAACCTGGGCTTGAGCGTTTCTTATGTGTCTTGGAGGTCCTAACCATTGCAGGGTAGGACAGATGGGTAGTCATTCTTTTATTTTGTCGGTTGATTGTTGTTCCTTTCTGGCAGATGTTGATGTGCGTCTTAGATCTTTAGGTTGATATCGCAGTTGCATGCATCATGATTCGTCGTCATGTGGTGGCACAGAGTATAATGTCTTGTTACCCTTGTACACACGCACACACAAAAAAAAAATTGCACTTTTTATAAGAGGTTTGTCGGTGTAACGAGGAGGATCGTTACATATGGTATCAGAGCAGGTTCGACCCGCCACTTGGGATCGCTACGAATTTCATTGACCTAATTTGATTATACTATTTATAATCGAGTTGATTGTGTGCGTGCAGGTAATCATGGTTAGAGGATGTCACGGAGGCAGATGACGGGGTGCTAGGGGAGGAGGCGCGACACCTCCAGTAGCATCCACACCTGAGGGGTCTAACCCCCAGGGAGATGAGCAGGTTCTTGGGCAGAAGCAGATAGTAGTTGGCGATGTAATTGAAATGATGAGATCCTTTCAGTGCATGTCTAAGGCACTGATCATTCGTTTGGACAGAGATGAGGCCAGAGTGCTGGCACCCACTGAGGTTCCGCTGCGCACACCAGCCGTTACTGGTAGCATTCATCGTGAACTCGAGAAGGTCAAATTTCCCGAGTTCTTTGGTGCCCCGGATGACACAGCCACCGAGACATGGTTGGAGAACATGGCAATGTGCTTCACACTTTGTGATTATACCTCCAACATGAAGGTCCACATGGCGGTCTTTCAACTGAAGGGGAGTGCTCTTCTATGGTGGAAGATGCTCCTACCTTAGCTAAACATGGCCGTCGAAGATGTGTCATGGGAACTGTTCGAGGAATGGTTACGAGAGAGGTACATTTCAGAGGAATTCATTGAGCGTCAACTCAATGAGTTCAACACCTTACGATAGGGAGGTTGTACGGTGCCCGAGTACGAGGCATGTTTTATGGAGCTGCTCCAGTATGCTCTGCACCTTGACACAGAGAAACTCAAGGTCAATAGGTTTGTATTCAGCCTTAACGGTAGCCTGCGTGCAAAGGTTAGGATTTTGATGCCTCAAACCTTGCACGATGCCATCCGAAAGGCCCTCATAACAGAGGAGGAGATTATTAGTGTGGGTCAGACCAGGACTCCAGCGAGACCAGCAAGGCAGGTTTCAGCTGGAACCCAGCGGCACCTGACATCAGCGAGACATACGCCGGGATATCGTGGCTTCCAGAGGGGATCCACTTTTACTACACCTCGACGACCAATGCCTCAGCAGCAGACACCTTATCAGGGACCCCAGCATTAGCAGCAACGTCACCCATAGCAACAGCAGTTTAGGCCTGTTCAGTAGAATAGACTAGGGTTTCAGGCCAGTGGGTCGTCATCTTCTACTTCAAGTACCAGGACTACTGGGTTGAAGAAGGGGTGTTGGACGTGTGGGGAGCCACACTACCAGTGCGACTATCCTGTGGAGAGGACTAGAGCGTCCAGATTAGTCGGACCCACTATAGTGGGAGATATGGGCAAGGCCCATCGGATTCATGCAGCGGTGAATAACCACCAGGCAGAGCACTAGTCGACTATGCTCGAGACGACAGGTACCGTCACTGACTAGACCCTTAGTATTTTGATAGATCCCGGTGCTACCGAGAGTTTCATTTCTGGTGCAACACTAAAAATGATTAAGGTTAACGAAGTCAAACAGGATGATATTAACTTCGTAGAGATGGCTTCTAGAGCCAAACAAAAGGTTGGAGGAAAGGTTACGGGTTGTGCCCTTAACCTGGGAGAATTTTTCATGAGGGCCAACTTGTACGTCACGATCTTAGGATCTTATGATGTCGTGATTGGTATGGATTGGTTGGAATCTCATGAGACGATACTCAACTGTAAGATGAAATGGTTGAGGTTGGTCGATGACGAGGGACAGAGACGTGTGATTGTAGGATGGAACCAGGGAGTTTCCCTGAGGTTCGTCTCTTCCTTACAGCTACGAAAGAGTATGCGCAAGGGATACAATATTTATGTGATCCTTGCGTTAAACTAAAAGGGAGTAGCAGCAGGTCTAGAACACCTTACGGTGGTGAGAGAGTTTGCGGACATATTCCCAGAGGAGTTACTTGGGATGCCATCAGAGAGAGATTTGGAGTTTACGATAGACCTAAAACCAGGGACTGAACCGATATCAAGAACGCTCTATCAGATGTCTACCTCGAAGTTGTTGGACCTAGGACTGATACATCCTAGTGTGTCACCGTGGGGTGCACCGGTTATTTTCATACAAAATAAGGACAAATCGTGGAGGATTTTCATTGACTACCGTCAACTGAACAAGGCCACAATAAAGAATTACTATCCCTTGCCGAGAATTGATGATCTGTTCGATCAAATGAAGGGTGCGACGGTGTTCTCCAAGATTGATTTGCGATCAGGGTATCACCAGTTGCGTATCAAGGAGGATGATGTCCCTAAGACTGCCTTTAAGACGAGGTTTGGACATTACGAGTTTACTGTTTTACCGTTTGGACTGACAAATGCCCCAGGGGTATTTATGAGTTTGATGAACTGGGTGTTCCGCGAGTACCTGGACAAGTTCATCCAAGTGTTCATTGACGATATTTTGATTTACTCTCGTACGACAGAGGAGCATGAAGAGCACTTTCTCTTGGTACTACAGTGTCTGCGAGAGCACAAATTGTATGGGAAATTGTGCAAATGCTCTTTTTATCAATCGAGGATTCACTACTTAGTGCATGTCATCTCCGACGAAGGCATCGCCATGGATCTAGCCAAGGTTGAGGCTATTATGGAATGGCCTGCACCAACAAATTTCACGGAAGTGCGTAGCTTTATGGGTTTAGCAAGATACTATCGACGGTTTGTCGAGGGATTTTCGAAGATAGCAAATCTGATCACGGAATTGCAGAAGAAAAACAAAAAGTTTGTTTGGACCGAGAAATGCGTGGAAGCATTTCGGAGGCTTAAGGAGTTGTTAACAACAACACCGATACTAAAGGTCCCTGACATGGATGTGGAATTTTTGGTATGCACAGATGCATCCAAGGAAGGTTTAGGTGGAGTCTTGATGCAAGATGAAAGAGTGATTGCTTAAATTTCAAGGAAACTAAGAAGACATGAGGAGAACTACGCGATGCATGATTTGGAGTTATTAACCATTGTATATGCCTTGAAGGTTTGGAGACACTACCTTGTTGGATGAAAATTTGAACTAAGGACTGATCATTGTGGACTACAACACATTTTTACGTAAAGAGACCTGAACGCGCGACAACGGCGTTGGTTGGAATTGCTTAGCGAGTACGACTTTGAGATTACTTACATAAAGGGAATAATGAACCGAGTGGCAGATGCTTTGAGTCGGAGACCACGCATCTTTTCAGTGTTGCCTCTTCAGACGAATCTACATGAGAAGATTCTCACTTTACAACGTGACGATGACTGGTACAAAGAGGTCGAGGGTTTTATTGGACAAAACACAATGATGGTACCATGATATGAGGGATTTTCATTTGATAGCGATGGGTTATTGAGGTTTAAAAGTTGGATTTATGTACCACCAAATGACGAGTTGAGGATGTTGATCCTAAGCGAGGCTCATAGATCAGTTTACATGGCTCACCCAAAAGTCACGAAGATGAGGGAAAACCTTAAACCCTTATTCTTCTAGAAGGGAATGAAGCCTGACATAGTCAACTATGTGGCCAGATGTCTAGAGTGTCAGTAGGTAAAGGCTAAACATAGACACCCACCAGGATTACTTCAACCACATGCCATCCCGAAATCGAATGGGAGGGTATTTCGATGGATTTTATTGTTGGATTTCCACTGACGGCAAGGAGACATGACTCGATTTTTGTAGTAGTAGACACTCTGACGAAGAGTGCTCACTTTATTCCTGTGTGTACGATGTATCAGGCACCTGACATAGATAGAGTTTTCATCAGTGAGATTGTGAGGCTACATGGCGTGCCTAAGAAGATTATCTCTGATCGAGGATCGATGTTTACTAGATGATTTTGGACAAGTTTCCAAGAGGCCTTGGGAACCCAACTTAACTTTAGTACTGTGTATCACCCGAAGACTGACGGGAAAATAGAACAAACGAACCAAGCCTTGGAAGATATGTTGCACATGTATGTGATGGACCAACAAAAGCATTGGGAAGAATTCTTGCCACTAGTGGAGTTCTCTTACAACAACAGTTACCAGAGCACCATTAAGATGGTGTCTTTCGAGTTTCTTTATGCGTGACCATGTTGGACACCCTTGAGTTGGGATCGTCTTGAGGATAGGGTCCTAGTGGGACCAGAGGTGATCCAAGAAATGGTATAGCAAATGAAAACCATAAGACAAAGGATTAAAGAAGCGCAGGATCGACAGAAGAGTTATGTCGATGCGCACCGAGTCGACTATAGTTACGAGGTCGATGATTGAGTCTTCTTGCTGGTTAAACCGCATAAGAGTTCAATCAATTTTGGAAAGGGAGATAAACTATATCCTAGGTTCATGGGACCTTTCAAGATTGTGGAGAGAAAGGGGCCCGTGGCCTATCGACTAGCCTTTCCTGATTCCTTGAGGCATTTGCACGATGTTTTTCATGTATCTGTTTTGAGACATTATATTAGTGATCCTACGCATGTTATTGACATGATTTCCTTCCAGGTATAGGACGAGGGAGCGCTCACGGCTGAGCTGGTCCGCATCTTAGATCATTGTGTTCGACAGTTGTGACGTCGAATGGTAGATCGGGTCAAGGTCCAGTGGGACAATTATAGTCCGCACTCGGCGACCTGGGAGGATGCATATGATATGCGCCAACAGTTTCCAATTTCGTTTCATAGATAGACATATGATACTATGATACACTTATTTCAGCATTTATACTGAGAAACTTTGGGACGAAGTTTAGACCAAGAGGGGGTGTATGTAACATCCCTCTCTGGTGCACTGAGAAAACTTATTCTTTGAGGACACTTGCTCGCAAGTGATCCAGACTATTATGATATTAAAACATTTGTCCTTGATTATGATGTGTTATTATAGATGACATGATGTTTTACTGCATTGACATAGATAGGTTCTATTGACTTGATTTTACTGAGTGTGCAGGGTTTTGGACCTTGAGGATGCTGAGGCATCGACGAAACCCCTTGGACTCTGGATCGAGTCAGGGAGTGTGCTATTGGGGATTGATTGTTTTACTATGATTTTAGTACATTTTATTAGATGATATGATGTGGACATGTTCTGACAAGATTGTTGATGATGCGGGATGATGATAGCTTGCCAACCAGACTCACATATGGAGTAAAGGGGCCACACAGGACTACTAGAGAGGTTGAGGGAGAGGTGTGGACAGCAGCCCTGCCACAGCCTACTAGCACTCCCGATGTGGCTCGAACTGTAGGTTAACGATTACCTAGTTCGAGAGGACCCACAATGTCATGAGGGTAGACTACGACAGTCGCTCATGATGATTCTAAGGGGCGTGCAATAAGGCAGGGGCCTTATTCCTTAGAATCCCTTAGTCTTCCATAGGTTCACCTGGCGGAGTGTTGACTCCAGGGGTTATTGATGTCTACCAATCAGTCAAGAAGTGAGTGGCACCCTTGGAGCATGTGGTGCATCCTGAAGGGCATGTCATGCAAAAGAAACAAAAGAGGTGAGTGGCACCCTTGGAGCACGTGGTGTGTCCTGAAGGGAACGTCGCGCAAAAGAAACAAAAGAGGCGAGTGGCACCCTTGGAGCACGTAGTGCATCCTGAAGGGCACGTCGCATTGATGATGTTAAAAGAACGAACCTAGATGGCCCTAAGACTAATATCTCATTAAGAAATTTTAAAACAACTTCCCTAATTAAAATGTCACCTAGTTCAGAATCTAAGTCCTAAGTCCAAAACTTCGCTAGGGGTAAAATTTTGTCTACCCGTAAGAAATTATCTCTCTAAAAATAAAATAATAAAGTTTAAAAAAAAATAAAAATACTTCAATAATAATTGTGGACTTCATAAATTTTTGGGTAAAATGAAGAGAGGAAGAACTTAAATAAAATATGTGGAAAAAAGGGGGGGGGGGGTAAAGAAGAATTTAATTATTCAACTTGTGAAAGTGTAAAAGATATTAAATTATTAATAAAAAAGAAAAGAGATTAATTTGCGCAACTGCCATTTTTGGCTCTAATAAAAGGGGAAAGAAGGGAATAATAAAAAATTAGGAAACTAGGGAATGGAGGTGACATAAAAAGGGAAAGAGGGAACTTATGGTAAAAAGAAAGAGGTCAAATTAGTAAAGAATCTACAATTAAGAACCTTCTAAATTGAACTAAATTAGCAACTTCATTTTAGGGAAAGTGTTTAAAACCTGTAAGGGAATATAGGGACACCTAGGAGTAAATTTAGGAGTAACTCTAGGTGGGTGAGGGAAATAAGAAACTAATTATTGGAGGAATGTGGGGGATGAATGACACTTGTACGAAGGATATTTTTAGAAGATTTTTATTTAAAACTTAAATTAAATGAGATTTAGGGAAAGTTTGGAAGTTCTAAAACTCTATTAAAGAGAGGAAGGAGAAGGAAGAAGGGGATCGGTTGTTAGCGTAACGTTACGCTGTCGGATTAGTGACTTGACTGATTACTTGTGGGGAGTTGGGTTTTCCATCTCGGAGAGGAGTGGTAGCTCGGCCTTGCGAGGTGAGCTGGGAGATAGATGTATCATCTGGATATTGTGTGGCCCCTTTCCGGCTCAAGGGGCTAAGGGGGAAGCAAAGTACCCCTAGCATTGGCTGGGAGGTACCGGTGAGGTATCGACGGTCGGCGAGCGGGAGTGGCACAGAGGACGTAGACGACACTCGGGGCAAGCAAACAGGAAATGGTACACATTTATGTTGATTGATAGAATGTTGTAGGATGTATGATTAGGATCTTCATGTGTATTGAGTAGATAGTTGATTGTCTAGTCTCATGACCTTGAATTTTAATGATGGAAAAGTTCTTTAATTCTGCGTTCAAATCGCGGGATTAGTTTATCGTTTCTTGTTATATATTTGGTAGATGAACCAACTTGGTGTTGCATTACCTCCTTCTTGCGTTATTACCTTCTTGACTTAGTTTTTTTTATGCATGCATGGAAATTTTCCTTTGTCATTAATTGTTGTCTCTACGCCTCTTCCATGTGACTTCTTGGCATCCTATCGTTGCATCTTTGATTGGGTTGTGTTTCACTTGTTGACCACAGTTTTATTTCTGGGCGTTTATTTTTTTTGTTCTGCCATGATACACAAAATTCCCTACACAATGAACATCCAGACCATTGCTAGAACTAGGACTGATAAGAGACATCAATTAAATGACTGACACTGTTCTTGAGAGCCCCCAAAATTGGCATGCCAGCATTTGATATTTTTATTTCTTCACTGCATATTTATAAATAGATTGGGCAACGATTTTTATGTATTGTATAACGAATTTATTATTAAGAGAATGACTAATATTCAGAACAATTTAACAAACAAAAACAAATTCATTGAAAGCATTTTGTTCGTTAATATCATGGGAATTTATGCCAATAGCCTTGGGATTTTTTTATTCCTCATTCGCGAATTTTATTGATAATTAACCAACGATTTATCCTTAACTGATGCGCCTGATCGGGAAATTATTTTTTTTTCCCCTGTGGTTGTATTGCGATTTGGTTGTATGAACTCTTCCTCTGCAAAATCGTGCTTGTACAATGGTTGTGATAATATTGCATCAGTGAATTGCTTTTCGGTATGGTTGTATGGCAATCTTCTTTTGCCAGTTCGTGCCTCTGTATTGGCTGCAAAAATACTCTCATAGCCACAGATAATACCCCTTCGAATGTTTTAGGTAATGGTCGGATTGATGCCTCTGCAACCGTATTAAAAACTATCCATTTTCGACCTGCATGCATAGACCATTGAAACGCATTTATATTTTACAGGATTCAACCATCTCTTTACTTGCACCTTAGAGGATATGGTATTTATAGACAATGAATCTTTAACTAGCTTTATCTATCATTGCCCACTTCTGCAGAAACTTTCCCTACACTGCTGCAATGGGCTACGAAATCCGGTCATATGCGCTCCCAACCTTACACAGTTACATATATATGATTATTTTGAGCAGGTTTTAATTATGAACTGCCCGAAACTTCAAATGATTATTTCGTGTAGGTTTTAATTCTAAACTGCCCAAAACTTCAAACTTTGAAAGCAGACATCATAGGACGAAGGGATCTAAAAGTGAATGGCTTGTTGTTTTATGAGCTTCTAACCGGATTGATCAGCTAAATCTGGATTGTGGAAGAAATTTGGTTGGACTCTCGCTTTATGAGAACGATGAGATAGTCCATCTATCCACAAAAGAGATTCATTGAGTTGAGGGTGCTTAAATCAAATTATAAAATAAAATGCATCCAATTCATATATTTGTTTCAACAAACAATGTTTTTATTTATTTGTTGAATTTATAGATATATTATATTATCAAAAACACATTTAAGCAAAAGTGGTTAATCTATGTTTTAAAATACTTTATTATTATTATTATTATTGATTTATATTGTACTTTATTATTATTATTGATTTATATTGATATTTCATATATAAAGATATATTAGAATTATTCATATTGAAACATGTTGTGATATTGGAATGTAAATAGGCTTTCAAGATGGATCCAACTCACATAATTCTTAATTCTTTAAATGGAATAATAAGTCAACTTGAGTTCTTAGTTTGCATTATTTAAAAATGATGCATTTCTTCTTTAAAAACAAAATCCTTATATACAGATGTAAGATAGCATGTAAATTTTCTTAATCAACTCCTAATTTGGATTGATCTTCTTATGGTTCTTTTATGGATTCTAAGGTAGCTTGGGATCTTTCCTTATATCTCTTTATGATTAAATCCTTGTACCTTATAAATGGACGTGTAAGGAGGCATTGAAATCTTATATACTATTTAAAGGATTGGGATCACCTTATGGCACCTTGTAATAGGTGATGTAATTTAGTATTGAAGTCTTATATATATTGTTAATAGGTGTTGATCATTTAATTCTTTTAATTGATGTATAAGCAACTTTTACTTCCTTTAATCATTCATTAAGTTGATCTTTTATAATTACCTTGAGAGAAATGGATATGTTAAATGGTGTCGAATTCTTAATTTGTCACTTAAGTGAGATAATTCATTTCCTTATGATACTTAGTGAGTTGCATAKGAGTTGTACTTATTTCATGAGTTGAACCATTTGATAAGTGATGCTTGACCGGAAGAAACCTGATCATTAACAAGTTACTAATCATGATTAKAATAGATTATATCAATTCAAAGGTTGTAGTATGCTCTGGTGTTTCTTGTTATTCTTCATGTATTATTCTCTTGCTAAATTATATTTAAATATTGCATAACGGATGGATGATTCATAGGAGATTATTTTATTTGCACCATGATTGTATGGACGGTCTTGGGGTAGTTACTTCATCCGCCACTAAAAGGGTAATTTTTTGAACTTACTGATGGATTAGTAATTGAATTCTCTTGTACCCTGGAGTTGTGTGATGTACGACTGATTCAAGGAACACTATCATGCACTGATCATCGTTGATGTTATTGTCTTAGCATATTTAGTTGGTCTAGATTGTGTCGGGTGGGTTGTAGACACCTCCATGTTCCTCAGAACAGTCGCCATCCCTAAGACCTTAAATGGTTAAAATCGATGGGAACCTGGGCTTGAGCATTTCTTATGTGTCTTAGAGGTCCTAACCATTGCAGGGTAGGACGGATGGGTAGTCAGTCTTTTATTTTGTCGGTTGATTGTTGTTCCTTTCTAGTAGATGTTGATGTGCGTCTTAGATATTTAGGTTGATATCGTAGATGCATGTGTCATGATTCGTCGTCATGTGGCGGCGCAGAGTATAATGTCTTGTTACCCTTGTACACACGCACACACACAAAAAAAAAATTGCACTTGTTATAAGAGGTTTGTCGGCATAACGAGGAGGATCATTACATGTAGTTTAATACTCCTACAAGAGATTTCAGAGGACGCAAATGAGGAGGATTTGGTCGAGGAAGAGGACCTATCATATGTTATAATTGTAATCAACCTGAACATTTATCACATGATTTCATGGATCCATGCACGATGTGTACGTACTGCATAGTACTAGACCATGCGACAGAGGATTGTCCTCAACTGATAGCAAAATGAAAATAAAGACGGAACCACATCCAACACCAGGACCACATCCATAACATACAGATGATAGCAATAGAGTTGTGTGATGAAAATCCTAATATAGCAACAATTACATGTGGAGGAACTAGAACCAGAGTGGATGCGATGGATCGAGGGAATAGAATTCACCAGTGGGTAAGGAAAGTAGCATAGCCATTACCATTGTTTGATCTTAGAAAAGAGAAGGAACCCTACCAACAAGCAAGAAAAGAATTGATGGGAGCAAACTGGATATTATAAACTTCAACTTCGCCACCCTTGTATGACATAACATTGGTGTTTGATATGCCTCTAGTATATGACCATTCAGAAAAGCAAGATGAAAAGGTAAGAACTTTGCAAAGTTTTTTAAGAAGTTGTTTAGAATTAATTAAATATGAATATGTGTTGAGTAGTCTACATGGAATGATTGACCATTGTTCCCAAGATAAAGAGAAACATGTTGCACACAGAGCAGTTAGCCAGGTGCATAGTAGGAACAAAACAAATAGGGACTTTTGACTCAATGTGCATATAGGAGCTTATGGAATGGAAAATATAATTCTAGATCTGGGGTTCAATGTAAATGTCATCCCGAGACAGACTTGGGAGATGATGGGCCAACTGAAACTGATTTGGTCACCTATCCAGTTGATATTAGGGAACCAACATAAGATCATTCTAGTTGGAAGGATGAAATGACTAAGAATCAATATTGATGGAGTGCGTACTATCGCGGACTTTGAAGTAATCAATATAGTAGATGGTAGTACACCTTATCCAACACTGTTGGGACTTGATTGGGAATTTTATAATCAGAAAATCATTGACCTAAAGAAGAGACATATGGTATTCGAAGTGGCATACTTTAAGGTTACCTCTCCATTAGACCCTACTAAACGAAGAAGGTATGTATAAACAACAAAGAGAAAATAACTTGATAATGTGTATAATATGACTTCATGAATGGATGGATATTTCAATCTTATAGCTGAAGGTGTACTTAGTTGGATAAGAATCAGTTCATGTTCCCTAGACTCAGAAGATGCTCTATAGAATTGGCAACAAATATTGCATGAAGCATCAAAAATAAAATGTGCTAGGACTACCCACGTGTTACGGTGGATTGGAACTGAAATAGTTGAACCTCCAAGGTATGATGGATTAAGTGAGGTGTTTATTTTATAAGAGAGTTTGAGTTGCAAGTATCATATCAACAAAGAATACTAGCTTTGGATGTTGCACTGAAAGAAACCCCTATGAGATGATGGGTTGCGCACAAAGATGGCATAAGAGATTGGTAGTGCAAAAGGTTATTACAAGTTAGATTTAGGACATAAAATGAAAGTATCATGCCGAAGTATACTGGATTAACTTGTATAGTATATCATGTTACAAAGTGTATTGTATAGTGGGATCAGTACATCAACAAGAATGGATGCATTTATTTGTGCATACTTTGGAGACTACTCCAAACAATTGGTACATAGAACTAGAAGTGCGTAGAGGTATGGGATATTGGGAAGATTTGACTAGGAACTTCAAGGTAACATTTAGTTTTGAAAATAATAATCCTTTAACTAACTCAAACCTGCAGGTAATAAAGAATAATATTTTTGCGACAGAAGGCCCATTGTATAGTACACATAGGATTACTAGGATAGTTGAAGAGGTCTTGAGTTTCTATACTCTTGCTAAAAAAAACTAGGAGCATGAAGACCCAAGGAATTTGCAGATACCAAAAGGATCGGAGCTTGAGTCAACTATATATACAAATCCCCTAAGAATGCACAAAGTGAACATTGGTAAAGAAGAAAGACCTAAGTTTTCGCACATAGGAGACTACTGGAGAAATGAGATAGTCAATAATATTGTCAACTTGCTGCGTGAATATCAAGACTTGTTTCCAACTACTTTTTGATAGATGAAGGGAATTGCAAGAGAGTTGGGGGAGATAAAAATCCCATTCAAACCAGATGCCAAACTCGTGCAACAAAGACCCTATAGAATGAACTCGAAATATAAGCAGAAGGTAAAAGAAGAGATAGAAATAATGTTAGAGTCTGGAATTATACAACCTATTGAAGAATCAGAATGGATCAACCCAATGGTAGTCTAAGATAAGAAAATAGGAGGAATCGGGATATGCGTAGATATGAGAAAGTTGAACAATGCATGTTTACACAGACCTTTTCCTATGCCTTTTATTGATGAAGTGATAGAAAATATAGGGGGTCATGAGGCTTACTCTTTCATGGATGGATTCTTAGGATACCACCAGATCATGATTACGCAAGAAGACCGATATAAGATCAATTTTGTGACAAAATGGGGTTGTTACAATACATAGTTATGTCGTTTGGTTTGAAGAATGAACCAACAATATTTTCTAGAGTAGTTGTTGCATCTTTCAAAGATTTCATTCATAAGTTCTTAAAAGTGTATTTGGATGATTGGACAATAATTAGTCTATTAAAAGATCGTGTTGAACTTCTGTGCTTAATTTTGGATAAGTGTAGGCAATACCAGATCTCATTGAACCTAAAGAAATGCATTGTTTGTGCGCCTTTTGGAATTTTGTTGGGCCATGTGGTGTGTAAACATGGATTTTTAATGGACCCTACAAATATAGTTGTGATTGTTGATTTTTGACCACCAACATCAATGCAACAGTTTAATCCACACAGCGTCATACTGGATATTACATAAATTTTATCAAAGGATATACACAGATTACAACCCCTATGAAGAAGCTGCTAAAGAAGGAAGTGAAGTATCAATGAAATGATGAATGCTAGAAGAGTCTGGATACATTGAAACATAAGATGGTCACTGCACCGAATCTAGTTTTCCTGATTGGAGAAAATAATTTCATGTTCATGTGGATGCATCATTTATAGCATTGGGAGCAGTTTTGGTGCAACTGGGTGAAGGAGAAATATACCATTTGATTGCATTCTCTAGTAGGAAGTTATCATCTACAAAAAAAAAACTATACTACGACAGAATAATAAGGTTTGGCCATGGTATATTCCTTACAAAATTTCATACACTATCTTTTGGGATCCCTCTTTAAGATGTATACAGACCATTATGCGTTGAGATACCTAGTCAACAAGCCAGTGTTGGGGGAAGAATATGCATATGGATTTTTTTTTTCCAAGAATATGACTTTGAGGTGATCATGAAACCAATAAATTTTAACTCAGGACCAGATCACTTATTGCACATATTATCAAGTGAAGATGTAGGGAACTTGGATGAAAATTTACTAGATGCACACTTATTTGAAATTCAGATGGTGGAGGACTATTTTCCAGACATAGTTTATTTTTTGGGCACATGGGTAGCCCCATTAGACTTCAAAGTGGCACCAAAGAAATAACTAGTAGTAAACGCAATAGACTACTAGCTAATAGAAAGAAATTTGTACAAGTTAGGCGCATATGGTATTCTGTGAAATTGTGTATTGGAGCATGAAAGAAACATGGTATTGTCAGAGGCACATGAAGGGGTTACAAGGGGACACTACGCAAGAAACGAATATGCTTAGAATATTCTGCATGTAGGTTTATGGTGTCTTACATTGCATAAATATGCCAAGGAATTCTGCCAAAGTTGTGATGTTTGTCAGAGACCTGGAAAACCATCCAGGAGAAATGAAATGCCCTTAGTTCCACAAGTGACATTGAAAGAATTTGATAAGTGGGCGGTGGAATTTGTAGGACTGATTAATCCACCAACTAAGAGGTCAGGAGTTAAGTACATTATTACTGCAACAAACTCTTTAACCAGATGGGCCAAGGAAGAACTAGTCAGAGACTGCAGCACAGAGACAACTGCGTGATTTTTGTTCGAAAATGTAGTAACAAGGTTCGGATGCCCAAGGATACTTATGAGTGATTAGGGAACTCATTTTATGAATTGAACGATTGTAACATTAACAAAGGAGTTTTAGATCCATCATCAGAAGAGTACACCATACCATCCTTAGGCAAATGGAATAGTAGAAGCTTTCAATAAGATCTTGGAACATGTGTTGACAAAGGTTTGCAACGTAATTCAGGATGACTAAGACTTGAATATTCCAGCAATGTTATGGGCATGCATGACTATAAGAAATAAATTGACAAGATGGACTCCATTTATATTAACATATGGTCAAGAAGTTATGATGCCTATGGAGTTTATTATATTGAGTCTGCACATTGTTGTGATAGCAGAGTTTACAATTTCTGGCACAAATGAAAAGAGGCTGTCAGATATTATGGAATTAGAAGAAGACTATTATGTCACAGGTTTCCATCAACAAGTTCATAAATCACGTGAGAAATCTTGGCATGATAGACATATCAAGCAGAAGAAATTTCAGAGAGGAAACTTAGTGTTACTTTATGGCAACAAGTTTTTGCAGTAGCCAAGGAAGTTCCATATGCATTGGTTAGGCCCATATGTGATTATATATGTGACATAAGTCGGTGTTGTTTAGCTGGAGAATTTGTATGGAGAAGTCATGGAAGGGACAATTAATGGGAGTCAACTAAAACTGTACAGGGATGACTGTCCTTCCATGCACTAATATGACTGTGCAATAACTTTATATATGTATTATAGCGTAGATAGAAAAAGAAAGAAAAAGTAAACAAAAGGGAAAAATCAAGAAAATAGTTTAGGGAAGAAGTATAAAGTTGAAGAGTGAATTGGCTTCAAAGGATTTAAGGTTAGCAAGTAAACATGATAAGCAGGAGATTGTTGCAGAAAAGAAAGAAGCAAGTGGCATGGCACACAAAAGGAGGAATCAAGTTGCGCAGAGAGGATATTACATATAGAGAGGGGATGGTGTAGATAACAATTAATAGAATTAAAGAGGAAACTTGACGAGAATTTTTTTTTATGAGGAAACATCATGTCAAAATGATGGAGACACGTAGTAATAAATGGAAAGTATTGTGGAGATTGTAACAGTATGACAATTCTATCCCCAGATACGTCAAAATATTTAGAGTTAATGTAGGGTGAATACAAGTATTGAATGCAAAGTAATAGTGGATTAAACAACAATTTTAGGCATGAAGGTAAGTGAACCATTTCCGATGGGTTATAAAAGAAAGAGAAGGGTCGACAAGGAAAGGTTGTGGTCAATTACAATTCAAATAGAGAATCAAGTGCAAAGGAGTTGCAGAGCTGCGAGACTGTTGCAGAGTTGTAGGTTTTATTCATAAGGATACTATTGTAGAAAGATATGGCACCACCCAAGGCAACAATGACATCAACATCAACACCAAGGATACAACGAAGCTAGTCAAGTTTTCGAAAGATGTTGAGTATCCGCTTGTGGAGCCAGAAATCCCACTTGGATTGATCGTAGAGGAAGACATGTTAGGATTGGTACCAAATTTAAAGTATGTAGACCATGATATTATAGATGAGAAGACATTCTCAGAGTTAACATCAAGAAATTATTTGAATAAATACATCAACGCAGAAACACAAATGATCATGATAGAGCCACAGATATGGGTAACATGGTTGGAGAAAACTAGCATCCTGAATTTATTCAACATACCACATTTTAGAAGAAGCACGGGGATAAACGCCTATGTGAATATGTTGTTGAGATAGGTCATTTTTCCTTGAAACAGATTTGATTGTGCGAATTACTAAAATACCATTGCAAGGGGAGGACCCCTCACTGTTATTTTCAGACAAGAAGAATGATAAGGATTTATCAAAGAGCATGAGAGAGAAATTTCATACGCAAAGAGGAGTGTGCGATTTGGATGTAGCGAGCATATGAAACCATACAATTAGGCTTGCAACACAAGTATTGGACTGTAAGTTGTTAAGGATGTGTTGGAAGGATCGAGTACCATCGATAGTAATAGAGGCAACCGAGAAATGCATCGAGGCAGTGCAGATGAACTGGGCGACATTTTTTCTAAACCAATTCTTGATCAAATGTGGAGAGGCACAAGCTAATTTCACTACACATGGTTATTAATTTTAATTTCATTAGCAACATGGAGGGAGTCGAATGATGCAAAATTTTTGGGATCAAAAGATAAGGCATGCTTGGTTGCACGATATCAAAACTTGTGGCATATTGCGCATAAGGAGCAACAATTAGACAATAATACTTCTTTTTTTATATTTACAAGGAGACCATTAGGGAGTGTGTTCAAGATACACCGTGGATATAACCACATATAGTAGAAGCATATAAGTCAATTGTGTGGTTCAAGGTCAATTGCCACCATCTCTAAATTCAAGCAAAGAAGGATCCAAGAAAATAATTCCTGGCCACGAAGTACAAAATAACAGAGGAAGAACTGAGATTGATAATGGAAGACTGGGATGCAAATTGGAAAATCCCATCAAAAGAGACTGAAGAAATACCAAACAGAGAAAAAGAAGAAGGGCCAGGAAAAGACAAAGGGAAGACTGTACCATGCTCATGGGATAAGAGGAAAGATATTGACCAAGGAAAATTAGTGCCACAAATAAAGAAAAGGAAGGAAGTGAAGGAATTGAATATACAAGCGATGACGAAGGATGATCTGAAAAATATTGGTGATCAAGTTAAGGAAGTTACGAATGATGTGTTTTAGTGCATGACACAACATCAAGAGGATATGAACATAAATATGAAACAGAATATGGTTGTGTTTTGTCAGATATTAGAAGCAAGAAGGATCGTGCTAGCACGACAGATAGAATATGCATGGACAACAAGCACAACATCGACTGCAGAAGTGAGGCCGACAGTCTCTGAGTCATTAGAAGTAGAAGGAGAGTGTAAGATGGTACATATAGTGCTGACGGTGATAGAATTCACATCGAACGAGATGTAGGAGCAGATGCAAGCCTTAAGTCACATTGACTTAGATTTGGAAAAGCTTCCAATAGAGATGTTACAAGGATTGCAGGTCAGCATTATGCAAGAACTAAACCTACACACAGAAAAGTCCTACAGTGAGTTGGTTAAGATCACAATAGAAAACATAGTTTTACATCTCATCTATAACAAAGTAACCATGGAAAGGGATGAGGCTATGCAGAAGGCAAAGAGGATGTTGCAGGTAGTCGAACAAGTGTACAAGGAAATTATAGAAGTACCAATAGAGGTGGATACTCCAATAGAAGAGAAGGTGTCAAATATTGACAAAGTTATTCAAGGATTTCTCTCAAATATTATAGAATTGGAAGCACATGAAATACCAGGTAATCCACCTGAGGAGAGAAAGAAAAGGGAGGATATGGTGAATAGGACCGTCGAGAATATCAAGAGTTTAGAAGTAGAGTGTGCCAAAATTTTTGAATAAAGAACAAAATTATGGACTTAGTTGACATAATATTTCGAGTTACAAGAAATTGGGAATAATATTCAAGATATGCTCCAAGAGAAAGCACCGAAGTTTAAGGAGACAATGAGAAGCTTTCCACCAAAAGAGAAGATGACAACAATGGCAGACAACAAGAATCTATACTCTGCAATGAACCAGATGAGAGAATATCAACAAAATCTTGCACATAAGATGGAGTTATTATAGGAAGAGGCATACAAGGTAGAAAAATAGCTCGCAGCTACACAAGGAGTGGTGAAACAAGTCACAGAAGAGACTACCAAGAAGCTCCAAGGCCTGATAACAACATAT
Source organism: Picea engelmannii (assembly GCA_009831015.1). NCBI lineage: Eukaryota > Viridiplantae > Streptophyta > Pinopsida > Pinales > Pinaceae > Picea > Picea engelmannii. Next base: position 174,931 of record ML793485.1, on the reverse strand, counting down.
ATTGCAGAAGAGTTAGGAAAGAAAGAAGATCAGGCGAAGGGGACAGTCGCCACTACTAAGAAAATATTTCAAAACTTCTTGACTACCAAGCTTGTGGCTAAGGGAGAGAAGCAGGCATAAGTGGCTAGGGACGAACCACTAGTTAGTGTTGGGGGCCTGTTGGAGAAGAATTTTTGGGTAATTTTTGGGAATCATGTAGAAGTAGAACGTGCGACATTTTGGCAAAGAAACAATGTGCACGGAAAGCAATTAGTGCATTTGAAGGAGTTAGCGTGCAAAAGGTAGACGTTAGTTAGGAGTTTTGGGGAAAAAAATTCACATTGTAACAGGCTAAGCCCTATTGTAAAACTATAAATATGTATGGATTTTTTGGGTAGAAAGTAGTCATGAATAAAAAGCGAAGAGTGAACACTTGGAAGGATATTTGAGTTGAGTTTATGGAGAATCTTGGTGAATAAGAAAGTTAGTGAGCTGAGTTGAACATCATACAAGAGGTATGTGTGCACTGTGACATAGAATGGCTTGGGAAAGTTTGGGTTTTTACTGAATATTTATGTATGAGCTTAGTGCACATGAATGTAATTGAGATTATGAATGAATGAATAAGAATCCAATTTTTGTGGACATAGCCCAATTTGGGGTGAACCATATTAAAATCTTTTGTTTTGATGTATTACTTATGTGTGTTATGTTTCTGACGCATGTGATGGATGGTTAATATAGATTTGTTTATGGTTTGTGGCTACAATGCAATGATGGAAAAAATTTAGTATTCTAAATATGTCACTGAAATATGTTGTTATGATCCTGCACACTTAAGTTAATGATGAATGAATGAATGTTAAGTGGATTAATGTTTTTCACAAGGTATATTGCATGATAATTAAAGGTTAAGTAATAGAAACTACACATATAGTGGATGAATAGACAATGCATAGTATGGTCATGTTGAATACCTCACTTCCCCTCATCACTGTAGAAACTTTGTTCTTGCAGTCCCTCTAGATTCCTTGGGTGAGACTTCACTTTCTTGCAGGTGATGCTGAAAGGGCCAGTGTCTAAGGGTTTTGTTGGTTTATTATTGTTTAACCCTGGGTCTACCCACTGCACACCAACACCAAAGCATAATTTTAAGTTACCAGGATGAATTTGAAGTAACCCACCACCTCAATAATGTTACATGGGTGGTTGGGTACATTACAACACAAGGAAAACACCATGTGGAATGAGAAGAGGAATATGTTAGTGAAAAATAAGTTGAAACCAATGAAACCACAAGGTAGCACTTGGTAAAAAGGAAATAAAATTATTAAATAAGGAGAGGTCTAAGTGGTAACCACTTAACTTTTTTGAGATGAGTTGTAAGCCGGAATCAGTAAACCTACATATGCACAAGGAATAATCTAGGAGACCAAATGAATTTTGGGTTTCCTACTTCCTTGAGAGGAGTGGAATGATGGAATGAACAAGCCACCATCCTTACACCTACCAAAAATATGGGTTTGCCAAGACAATCCACAAAGAAAGAAGACTAAACACTAAATGAAACACAAAGTAAACACCATGCATAACTAGAAGAGGAAGAAGAAGGGCATCAACAATGTGGAAGAAATGCAACTATAATAAAGTGCATGATAGAAAAAAAAAAAAAAAATTGTCAAATAAGTAGAGCTCTAAGTGGTCACAATTTTTATTTTTTTGAGATAAATTGCAATCCTAAATTGGCAAGCATACCCATGCATGAGGAATAATTTAGGAGTCCAAGAAAGTTTGGGGTTTCCCATTTTCTTGAGATGAGTGACATGGAATAAATGAGCCACCATCCTTAAACCTAACAAAATGATGGGGTTTGTATGACAATCCACAAGGAAAGAAGATTAAACACTAAAAGAAACAAAAGGAAAATACCATGTGGAACAAGAAGAGGAAGAAAAAGGTGAACAACAAGGAAAAGGCAATGAAACCACAACAAAAAGACAACAAAATTGTCAAATAAGGAGAGCTCCTTGTGGAATGAAGAAAAGGTATCCCCTAAACATAATAAACGAGTTGTGAGAAGAAAATCTTACTTATTTTGTGGGGTTTGGGGGAAGGTCTCAAGAATGGTACTAAGTGGTGACCACATAACTTTTTTGAGATGACTTAGAAGTCCAAATTGAAATTCCTATCCATGCACACGAAATAAATGAGGAGACCATATGAAATTTTGGTTTCTCCCATCCTTGAGATGAGTGGTCATGTGAGTTGTTTAGTGAGTTGGTGCCAAAACAAATTGCATCATCAATGTTTTATTTAGTGTGTCTCGATCACTTAGTATGTCTCAGTCAATGTCTTTATTAGTGTTGTTTAAATGGATACAATGTATTGTAGTTGTGACTTTTTTACTAAGGAAAGTTTTATTTCATGTGGACATTATTGCTAAACAAGTTGATTGTTGGGTTCACCTAACGTTTAACTTATGGTCATTATTAGGGAAGTTTTCTTTCAAGTTTCCATTTCATCTTCGCTCAATAGCATGTGAGTCGTAATGTTTTTCTCATTCTAGTTTTCAATAATGAATTGGAAAATAATTTTAAATCCCACATGCTTTACCATAGGATTGAAAAAAATCAGCAACACTTGTGTTTTCCAACACACAACTAGAAACAATCCTACAATGTTAATGATATTGGTTGATTATTTGCAACTAAACAAATTGAAAAAAAATGACAATTTTTACGTTATTGGTTTTATTTTCAACCACATATCAATGGTTTTTTTTCAATCACCCATGCATTACCATAGGATTGAAAAAATCAAACAACATTTTTGATTTCCAATACATAGTTGGAAAAAAATGGGCAACATAAATGTTGTCAATTAATACAAGCTAAACAAACAAACTAAAAAAATGGTAGCATAACTATTGTCAATTGATAAAAAACAATTACCATTTTGATAGCATATATTGTTAGTTGATAAAATTTAAATACATGAATAAATTTTTACTTATATAAGTTTTGTAATTTATTTTAAAAAAAAACCACCTACCTCTTGGTTTGGATGCAATTTTGTAGGTATTGTAGTTGGAGGATAGGTGGGTGGTAAAATGTTGGATCAAAGTTTATTCCTAGATCAATCTCTTGTGTGTGTTAACCATGCTAAAAGTGAAAAAAAGGGTTCACAATCCTATTTTTTCTTTTTATAGAAGAAGTAGGGAGCTCAATTGAAGTATATAGCTTGATCAATGTTATAACTGTCGACTGAGGGTCTAGTTAACTCCGCCCAACACCTTCATGGAGGTTTTGCAGGAACCATAAAAACCATCAATTGAGGGTTTTATCAAGCACTCGATTGAGGTTTTAACAACTCAATCAAGAACTTGGAAAATACCTTGAATGAGGCTATCATAACACTTTCATGCATTACCTTGCCAAAACATGTGACTAGGGTTTGTGGATTCACCCCTACCCCATCTGCAAAACTCAAAGATCATCTTAGTTAGGGAACAAGGAAGGAGAAAATGAAGGGATCATGCCATCTTTATTTATGAAGGTGACTAAATCAAGCTACCATCACTAGGAGACAACATTTAATCCATGAGCAACTCGATCCCTTCAAATAACAATCATTATTGAATCCAACTACATAAAGGAGGCATAAATAAACCTCTAGACTTAGTTGCAACAAGTAGAGGAGCATTGGGTAGACTATAAGGAGGGGATGTGTACTTGGAATCGATAAGAACACATTCAAATCATGATGTATGGCTAATCCAATCAGGTGATTCATTTCATAAGACTAATGATAGGGAATGGTTTTGTGAATACGAAAAGTATAACAGAGTTGTTGTTTTCCTAGGAGATGGCAGACAATAAAAATCATAGGACGTGGAAGAGTCAAGTTGTCGCTCAAAGTGAAAGGATTAGAAATATCCCTATGGTTTTGCACATTCGATGTTAAGGTCCTAACCCGCACATAGGTAGATCAATGTATTCGGATGTAATAAAGGTCAATATTAATAAGGCCTTTCAATAAAATAGAATAAGGCGGATGTAAGAAGACCTAATAGAAGCTTCCGCTTCTAGAAGGATCTTC
>ML793485.1:135548-150251 GCA_009831015.1 Picea engelmannii | reverse complement strand
CCAAAGGCGAACCTCATGTTGAATGTTATCCTTTAAAGTTCCTATGAATACATCAATCAAGTGCTTATCTGGAATATCGGTTACCTTTATATTCAATCTTTGGAAGTTCTCAATGTGCTCGGTAACTGAACCCTTTTGCTTGATATTTATCAATTGGCTAGAGAAGGTATTGCTCCTTGTATCCTCATAGTGTGTTATCATTTCTTCCGTGAAAATTGTCCAAGTGACGAGTGATTTGCGAGAACAAAGCCATTGATACCATACAAATTGATTAGGTTCTAAATATAAAGAAGAAATGCGTACCTTTTGTGTATGTGGCACATTATGGAGATCACTGAATTGCTCCATATGAAGTATCCATGTGATTGGGTCCTTGCCATCAAACTTCCTCATATCAATCTTAGGAACGTGGTTGGTCTTCAAACCAAAGTTGGAGTTTCTCCATTATTGATTCACCTTACTTGTGTCCTCATTATGAATTTCATGGGATGCATTTTCACTTTCAGGTGTCTTCTCTATTACGAAATTTTTCAATACTTCCATGATCTCCCCTTTTAAACCCTCCATCATCTCTTATAGTTCATCTTTTGTAACTATCTTCTTTTGTAAATCATTTATGTCCCTACACATTTCTTCACCTTCATCAAGAGTCCAAGTAGGATTTTCTGGAGGCTTAGTTGGTGTAGAAGTTCCCTTTTTGGGTGGCATGTTGGCCAAGTATCACTTTTGAACTTGATTTTGAGGTGATTCTACTAGACAATATTTCTTTTGTTGTATCTCCCAAGTTTCGGCCCTTCTGGGTATGAAACTTTCTTTTATGTAGTTCTCTGATATTTCTTCTCTACAATGCCACAGGTTTGATCAAAATTGGATGTGCCAAGTGGAATTTACGGTAACTTCCCCACAACTTGTCGATTTTTGGCCTTTCCAGGAGATCTCACTTGTATAGCATGCCCCGCACAAAATAATTGATATAAAATTCTAAAACTCGCACCCGAAATACTACAGACTATCCATGATCCAATGCAACCAGTCCCACTCAATTTGGATACTCTAGGAAGAAGTTATGATTGTTTTACCTAGAACACCTTCTTGAGACTAGTCAGATACCCTATCTTACACAAGGTGTATCTAAAAATGTAAGATGACCCAGAAGCTGAAATTTTAACCACAGATACCTTACTAATTTCTGTAAATGGCCTCTAGAGTGTAGGGTCTAAAACATTACAGAAAAGTTTTTACAGTGAAAATTCTGCAATGACTCAGTTCAGGATGATTCCATAACCCTATCTTGTAAAGGATGTATCTCCTAAATTATAATGCCTCAGAAGCTTAATGTTGAACCCAATGTACCTTGATCCGTCTACTAAATATCCTCCAAGCCGTTCCTTCTGAAACGTTGTAGAAAAAATTTATAGCAAAAATTCCAAGGTGCTTCAGATGTAGCAGCCAAACCCCAAGACCTTGAGCTTTGATACCATATGTTAAGAACTAAATCTCAATATAGCATAAAAAAACCTCAGAAAAAGTAATCAGCACCTTGAAAAAGAGATAATTTCAGACAATAAGCCTCTTCGAGGAGGCAACCTCCTTTTACCCCACTTAAATGTTCAAGTACAACATGATTCAAAATGAAAATGTCTCCTTGGTATATATAGGAGACTAGGAGGTATAATTACAACTAATGGCCTAAAGCCGACATAAATACAATAACATTACTAATATAATGTGCCCCAATTAAGGGGTAATGAACCAATATTAGGGCTTAACACAGTTTATCTTAATGTACTTCACAATTTCTATGAAGTGATTACTAGTAAAGCACATGTCTAATCATGGATTATGTGGATAGGATTTCTTAGCAACCCTCCAAAGTTAGATTGGTAAACCACAGTAAGAATAGCTCTCAATGTGGCAAGAAGACTTTAAATACTTGCACAAGTGTATTGATCCTCTAGTTATTTAGAGGGACTTCAAAATCAACAATATTCTTAATTGTGGTCACTTGTGCCAAAACCATGAAATTCCAATGTTATTTTACACAAACTCTGATTTTGCATGTATTATTTAGAATAAATCCTAGGCTAAATCAATTGTTGGTTAAACATTACTCAACTAGCAAACTTTGAATTGGTGCAATATAGCTAAATTTTGCATTATCAAGTTCAGCCAATCTAAAAAAGATTAAGATGATGAAGGGATTATTTGTTATTTAAAATTTAAATACAATTTGTTAAGTCCTTTAGAAATGATGGAATTGACCATTTGTTAAGTACTTTAGATATAAAAATCAAACTTAAAGAGGAAAAGCTAGACATTTGTTTTATTCAGGAAACCAAATGTACCTTAGAAAAGATGGTACAAATAAGTAAGGAAAATTGGAATATCTATAATGTTTTGTATATAGATAGTCAAAATGTTGCTAGAGGCATCCTCACCCTTTGGAACCCACAAAAGGTGGAACTTCTCTCGGAAGAAGCTACTAAGCATTATATGTCAGTAATCATGCAAGTTATAGGGAGTCCAGAGAAGGTTATGTGCACTAATGTTTATGGCCTTCAACTACTAGAAGATAAAAAAAATGATTTTAGACCTAGAAAACCTAAGGGATAGAAATCATAACCCTCACTAGATTTGAGCAGGTGATTTCAATATAATAGCCACTTTGGCTGAAAAGAAAGTAGGTATTAGAAGACTAGACAGAGATGCAGAAGTCTTCTCAGCCTTCATAGAAAAAACCAAGCTAGTTGATATCAAAACTATTAATGGTCAGTTCACCCGGAACAACAAAAGAATCCTACACCAACAAATAGCTTCGAGATTAGACATGTTCTTAATCTCGGAATCAATAGTCATGCAAGGTATAATAATGGAAAGAAACATTCTTCCTTGGGGGCGCTAGGACCACTGGCCTATTCTATTGGAAACAAACTTTGAGGTAACCCCAAAAAATAGACCGTTCTAGTTCGAGAGTTCCTAGATCGAGCACCCAACTTTCAAGGTGAACATCAAGATCTGGTGGAAAGAGAGCATCCAAGAACATGGAACAAAAATGTTTAAACTTCAAAGAAGGCTAAAATACATAAAAGAAAAACTCAAGCAGTGGAATAAATAAGTCTTCAGGAATATTGACTAGGCTAAAAAATATCTAGAAGATAAAATTGCTCGGCTCTAAGAATAGTGTATCCAAGAAGGCTATAATGAGGAGAGGAAAAAAGAGGAGAACCAGTTGAGTTAGGAGTGGGAGACTAGATGTAAACAAGAGGATATCATGTGGAGATAGAAGTCCAGAGTGTGATGGTTAAAGGAAGGAGAAAAAAATACAAAGTTCTTCCACAGGTCGACTTTAGCGAGACGAACTCATAATAAAATCTTGAAGATCCGTGACCAGTAAGGGATAGAGAGAGAATCCCACCTAGACATTGAAAATACTCTAGTTAATCATTTTTCAGAATATAGTGAGAGAACCCAACTTGGACAAAATTGAAGCAATCCATAGGATCTTAAGGAATATCCCCAGAGTGGTTACAACGGATCATAACTTGAATCTAAATAAACCTATTTCTCCCGAAGAAGTCAACCAAGTGACCCAGGATATGCCAAATGGAAAGGCCCCAGGCCCAGATGGTTTTACTGTGGACTTCTTCAAAGCTTGTTGGGATGTGGTTAAATATGGTATTTATGGCATAGTGGAAGACTCAAGACGCTCGACCTCAATCCTGAAAGCCTTGAACTCCACTCTGATCACCTTGATACCCAAATAAAATGAGGCGAGGACTCCAGACAGGTTCAGAACGATCACCCTTTTCAATGTGGTGTACAAGATTATGTCGAAAGTTATCGCTAATAGACTGAATCCCCTACTCGGCATTCTGATTTCAAAGGAACAATCAGGCTTTGTGGAGGGAAGGGAAATAATGGATAACATCATTCTAGCCCATGAAATAATTCATACTCTAAAAAGTAGGAAAAAATATGGAATGATCATTCAACTCGACTTTGCCAAAGGATATGACAAACTAAGTTGGAACTATATGGAAAAAGCATTGGAATCCTTTGGCTTTGACAAGCACTGGATCAAGTGGGTAATGATCCTGGTGTCCATGACTAGTTTCTCATTATTGGTTAACGAAGCCCCAACAAAACCGTTTTACCCTTCCATGGGCCTCAGACAAGGAGATCCATTGTCACCCTTGTTTTTTATCATTATGAAGCAAGGGTTAAGAAGAACCATAAAATATGCAACAAAGTAAGGAACTATAAAAGGAATCAGACTGTATGAAGAGTGCCCTACAACAACTCATCAACAGTTTGTGTATGACACAATGCTGCACGGAATTCCCACTGTCAAGGAAGCTAGAGCTTATAAGAAGATCCTATCTGATTTCGAAGAAGCCTCGGGAACAGAAATAAACCACTCAAAATCTATGATTTAATTCTTCAACACCAATATTGGTGTCCAAAGGAAAACATCATGGAGTTTGAGAGGAAAACCCTACCCACTAGATATCCAAGTGTGCCCCTAATGGACAAGGCAAGTAAATACATTACCTAGGAAGGGATCCTAACCAAGCTACAAGAGAGAATAAAAACATGGACCTGCAGAACCCTTAATTTAGCTGGTCATTTAATTCTAACAAAGGCAATCTTACAAGCGATCCCAACATATTTAATTTCGATCTTCCCAGCCCCAAAAGGTATTTTACATAAAATCAGAACAATCAAAATGAATTTCTTATGGAGAGGCATAGAGGATAAAAAGAAATTGACCCTAGTGGCCTAGGAGAAACTATGCTAGCCAAAGAGAAAAGGGGGTCTTGGTCTACAAGACCCACAAGTAACAAATGAAGTTTACGGAGAAAAACTGTAGTGGAGATGGGTTAAATACAACTCGATGCCATGGGATAGCCTATGGAAAGAAAAATATTCTCCAGGTATCAATCCACATGAGATAATCAGATTCACAGGCACAGGAGAAGGATCAACCATCTGGACCTTAGCTTGGAGGAATAAAAAGTGGATCTAGGATCACAGTTTCTGCGAAATCAGGAATGGGAAAACAACAAGATTTTGGGAATATGCATGGCAGCAAGAACCCAAGATGGAAAACCAAGACAGTGACAGGATAAAAAAAGAGATGTTGGGGAAAGGTAAAGTAAGATTTTGTCAGTACTGGAAACAAAGGGAGGAGATATCAAAATGGAAAATATGGGACAATTTTCAAAATCAAGACAACACTTGGGACACACAATTGGTCAAAGAGATAGAGGAGGAGGTGGGTAAAATGAAGATTTGGTTCTCGGAGGAGGAAAACCAACTGAGATGGGGGAGGAAAGATGGTGGAGAATTATCTCTGGAAGAAGCCATATACTATATAGCAGGCCAAGCTTAGAGAGACATGGAACCTCATTGGGAACGAATTTGGAGTTACCCTCAATGGACAAAGATTAAAATTTTTAAATGGTTGGTTCTACAGAAGAAAATCTTGACTTGGGAAAACCTTGTAAAAAGAGGCTTCCACGGACCCTCAAGATGTCACCTCTGTGAAGGTTGTGAGGAAACAACAAACCACCTTTTGGATGAGTGCACCTACGCAACCGAGATCTGGGACTGGGTAGCAATGAGATTTCGACAAACGGATAGGGTAAAGGGAGATATTAGAGCTACTTTAAAGAATTGGAAGGCACTCTATAGTGAAAATGAAGTGGTTAACCTATGCTGGGGGTTAAATCCTGGCATGGTCATCTGGGAAATCTGGAAAGAAAGAAACATGAGACTCTTTAGGAACAAAAGTTACCCGATCTATAAGATCGTGGACACTATCAAAACACAATTAAGGGAAACAATGCAAAGAAGGAACTTTATGTGCCAAAAAAACATGACATCTCCCCAAGACCTTCAAATCATTCTCTAGTTACAATTGAAAGAATGGAGCCTTAACTTACATTCCCCTCGTGCTCTGTGTATTCTCAGTGATGTCAAGACCTGGTCCCCGCCTCAAATAAGCTTCTTGAAATTGAATTTCGATGGCGCATCCAAAGGTAACTCTGGAAAGGATGGAGTGGGGGGAGTGTTCAGAGATAGCGGGGGAAATATTATCCACTTGTATGCAGCTAGCATTGACAACACCACAAACAATGCAATTGAGTTCAGAGCTTTGGAATAGGGTCTGGATATTATCATTGAGAAGGCCTAACAAGTTTCAACACAACAAAAGGACTTCGGTGTGGAACAAACATTGAGAAGGTGATAAGACACTGGTGTCTAGCACAAACTCTACAAAGAATTCTGAAGCAGTTACAAACCATTGTCATGATAGAATTTAGATGGATAATAAGATCAACAAATGGAGGAAATATTAGCAAATGAGGGATCGATTAGAGGGGACGGTATGCTGGACGAGACATGGATCAAAATGTCGAGGGGCCAACTTAGATCATATTGTGAACACTTGGCTCATATAGATCATAGTGGAAACTTCAGGAACGACAGTCACATCGGTCTTACACGGGGCAATCGGACCTAGTATGAGACCCAGGTGAAGAATGAGTATCCTAACACTTGGCCCTCGGATCTCATGATGAGAGTAAACGGGATCGAGAATGGAAGGCAGGTGGATGTACAAACCAATAGCAAGGATATAGAGGCCAGATCGGGAGATAGCCTGGGCAGTATTAATGGAAATCATGAGAAGAGAAGGACATTAGCAATGGAAGATAACACTGCTTGGATCTCGGCCCCTAGGACAAGTTACAAATATAGAAATACAGAATGCAGATATGGAAGGAAAGGTTACGTTGATTTGAGGGCTAAAGGGAGCATAATGGCAAGAAATTCCTCGTCGGAGCATCATTGTGATCGTATTCTCCACCTCATGTAACGATTAGTAGGAGGTACAAGTACCCGAGGGAGAAATCGTTATAACTAGAGTAATCGCAGACAGGTCCACAACTTGTTGCTTTTATCCCCCCACAATAGTAACAGTTCCAATATCAGCTTATATCAAGGGAAGGGAAGAGAGGGGACCGAGAAGAGAGTTAGTAGTAAAACACCATGCAAGAATAATGTCATGGCGCACTCGAAACACACCATGAGGAAAGGTAGACCCCTTAGGGAGGGAAAGCCAGAAAGCTCGAGGAAACTTACGAGGATTGAGAATTCTACAAGGGAAGCAATGAGGATGTACCAAACCTCAGTCCCGCAGAAAGGGAAAGAAGTGGTAGAAAGATGGGAGGAGGAGATAAAAGTGGAGCGAGGCAGCAAGGAGATAGATAAAATAGCCCAGGAAGTCGACTCAATTAGAGACATGGGGGTCATCTGCACCAGGGAGACACTCTTCCACAGAACTTTGGAGATGGCGTGGGTCACTAAGATGCTAATTGGCAAGGTGAAGGGAAACATATATTAGACCTGCAGGGATGAACAACTGGAGATGAAGTCCTTGCTAGAAGACATACATTGCCGAGTGAGTGGGTTGGAGACCATGTTCAAAATGTTGGTGGACATAGAGAAAAACCAACAGAGTAAACTGGAGAGGCTCGTCACCCAGTTCCACTTGTTCCTGAGGTTTGTCCATCATCTGGACATAACACCAGTAGACGACAGTGGCACACCAGCCTAGATTCGCAAGACCAGAACTACCTCCCCCAAAGAGGACATCAAAGATCAGGCAAACGAAACGATGGAACATCCCCAGGTTCTATAGCTATGAAGTCTTACTAGTTTTCTTATATTTCCCAAGTACATGCAACTAATCCAGGAGTTAGTAGGAAGGATGTCAATCTGTAGCTGGTTTTGTTAGTCTTGTTTTATATTAAGTGTTAGTCTTTTGGACAAAACAGTAAAACTTGGATTGGATAGGGTTGGTTTGGTTTCCTTTTTGGCAGACTAGTACCCCAAGCTTATAGTCTTTAGTCCAGGACAAGACAGTATGGTGTTTAGTTTTTCTGGTTTCCTCTTGGCAGAACATCAACACCCCCTTTTTTTGTACATTATTTACATAAGCAATTTAGTTTCCTTACCGATTTACAAAAAAAAGTACTTTAGATATGGCTTAATTCAATTAAATATTTTCAATATTATAATAACAATATTTTATTTTATATTATAATAAGAATCTTATGTGATCAATGCTCCTGAGCATTTAGGAGATGAAAACTTATTTAAATATTGAATAAGTAATTATGCAAAACTTTGTTGTAGAATAAAAATAATTTTTAATTTTACAATGTTTTTAGCAATTTAATAATATATTTAGTTTAAACGAAATCAGATATAATGATAAAATTGTTGGAAACCTGCAAATGAATTTCTCCATGCAGTCACATGCACATACATGCAGCTATGTTAATGCACATGCATGAAATCTATTTATGAATTGTTCGTATAACTATGTGATCTATTCATGATCAGTCTGTGTAACTGAGTGATAGATGTTATATATACGAGCATACCCATAGAGGTGTCAGTGCAATGTGTAGTGAGTGTGTGAGAGAAGGATGTAATACTGAGGTGTTGTGTGTATGAGAGGAGAGGATGGTTGTATGATTAGGTTGACTATTGTAATTCTCCCTTAAATAAAAGAATATTGATTATCATTGTCGTGGTTTTTTCCCTCATTGGGTTTCCACATAAATCACTGTGTCAATTGATCAGTTTGTTGTTCTTGGTTTAATGCATGTTTGATCTAGCTCGTTTATTCTTTGCTTGTTGATGCTCTGTTTTTCTTCCACTTCCTAACAAGTGGTATCAGAGCGCAAAGTTGAAGGATTTGAGAGCGAAGGGGAAGATAATCGAGTCTCTAGAAATCAGTGAGCAAAAAATAAATAAAAAATTGTATTTACTTTACAGTTGTAGAAATTATTGATTTCATGTAAATGGGAATATGTTTGTAAGACCTAGATAGGCATGCGTACCCCTGGTTTATCAGGTCACCTATGAAAAGTCTAGACATAGATTTAGGTAGATTGAATATGTGGGGGGGCATGTAGGTTGGGTTAACCTTGACTCGGTGGAAGAGTTAATGAGTTACATATGTTTTTAGGTCAATGCAGGTGGTTTTTCAGGTCCATGTGTTTTGGGTATCCCGTGGTATTGTGTCCATGGATTTTCATGTAATGAAGCCTATAAAAGGCTTGGTAAACTCCATTGTAAATGGGCCTAGAGGTAAGTAGTGAAGGCTTACTTGGTCGGCTTGGTCAGATTTGGTCAAGGTTGTTCGAATGCAAAGTTCGAGGTGGAGCAATGTGTCCAGTTTAGAAAGGTGGGTCTATAGAAAGGTTGATGTGTTGGCACGTCAATCAAGTGTTTGAGAATATATGATGAAGGTAAGTTCATATCCATGGAACCTGGAAAGTATTTCAAGGAAGTTGGGATCGAATAGGCATGTTCAGTAATGCCAAGTTGCAACAATAGTTGTGGACATAAGTGGTTGTGCTATCTGGTAATTCGGTCACCATCGATTGCAAAAGACAAGAAGATTTAGGAAGAGGTATGAACAGGTCATCTGGTAATTACTCAAATGTGAAATTATTCAGTTGTGATGCTTATGGTTTTTTATCAACTTTCTAAGTAGGACCCAGATCAAACAGGTGGATCTTTGATATGGTGATGATGTTAAGGGGTCCAGACTATGGGATCCTACTACCCATATAATCATTATGGACATAGATACAGTGTTTGATGAATCTCCTTTTATAAAATCAAACATAGTAAAATATGAAAGGTTCAAAGCATGGATGGTAGCAAAAAGGTATTTGGAAGGTATTGATTTCCATGAAAGTTTCTCACTAGTTGTTAAAAGCTTGTTTCTATTCATGTTGTGTTAGCACTGGTTGTGATAGTACATCTAGATGTTAAAACTATTTTACATGGAGGTTTTTGGATAAGGGGGTGTATATGGAACAACCAAAACGATTAGTTCAAAATCACCATAGAAGATTTGTTTGCAAACTCAAAAATCATTGTATGGCCTGAAGCATGCTAGGAAAATGGTACAATATGTTTGATTCCTTCATGGTGAGCCAAATTTTACAAGAAGTGAGTATAACCATTGTGTTTATGGTATATTCATTATCTTGGTGTTATATGTTATGCTTGTTGCAAGCACAAGCATGGTTGAGATCAACAGGTTGGCTCAATTGGTTAGGACATTTGTTATGAAGGATCTGGGAGCAACAAAATAAATCTTGGGCATGGAAATACACAAAGACATGAAATATGGTAAGCTTGGTTATCACAACAGAAGTATGTGGTGAAGATACTCAGAAAATTCAGTATGAATAATGTGAAACTGGTAAAATCCCTTTGGCTATCCATTGTAAATTCTCTTAAGGTTTATGTCCTAATTGATGAAGAAGAAATGGTTATATGTCTCGAGTTTTATATGCTAGTAGGAAGTTTGATGATTGCGATGGAGAAATGGTCAGCATTTCACATGCACTTGGTGGTGTTAGTAGACACATGGAAAAACCAAGTCAAGAGCATGGAAACGGGTGCTTCAAACACATAAGCACAAGTATCACCTATAGTGGTTGTAGTGATTTGGTTTGTGGTTATGATTCATGATATTTGGACAAGTGCATTGGTTTATTAGACAGGTTACCGATGGAGACAGAATGGTCCATGTTGGAGTGAATCATGCAGGCATGTTCACGTAACAGTATTGTCACAGAAGTTGCGGAACTGTGATGGTGTTTGGCTTCTCTTTGCTTGCAGAAAAGGTGATGAATTAATGAAGGGCATGATATATCAGGTAAATTGTTGTCAAGGTGGATATTGTTGGAAACATGCCAACGAATTTCCTCATGCGATCACATGCACGTGCATGCAACTATGTTAATGCGCATGCATGCAATCGTTTTATGAATTGTTCGTGTAACTATGTGATCTATTCATGGTCAGTCTGTGTAACTGAGTGATAAATGTTATATATATGAGCATACCCTTAGAGGTGTCAGTACAATGTGTAGTGAGTGTGTGAGAGCAAGACACAATATTGAGGTGTTGTGTGTATGAGAGGAGATGATGGTTGTATGCATGGGTTGGCTATTGTAATTCTCCCTTAATAAAAGAATATTGATTATCATTGCTGTGGTTTTTTCCCTTGTGGTTTTTTCCCTCATTGAGTTTCGACATAAATCACTGTGTCAATTGATCAGTTTATGCTTTGCTTGTTGATGCTATGTTTTGCTTCAATGCTCAACACAAATGATTAAATTAAACTATTATTATTATAATATTAAAAATAGTTAAATTAAATTATTATTATTATAATATTAAAAATAGTTAAATTAAATTATTATTACGCCGAAAGGCATACACCTATTGACAATGGGCACAATTAATCACCTTTTAATCTAAAATTCTAATCTTATGGCTAACAATTGAAGATGTTGGCATATTCTTAGTTACTCTCTAATCAATGGATGAAATTTAATGCTCATAACTTACTTGCATTTTTGAATACTTTCGTTACCTTGTTTGCTTTTTCACATTTACTTAATATGATTAAGAAATTACTTCTCTAACCATTAATTGACAGGTTAACTGATTAAGAAAAATTAATATGTATAAAACTTTGCATTGCCACGTTCCTTGAGATTAAGAGTTTGTAGCTAGAAGCAGTGGTAGTTGGACGCAGTGGAAGCTGAGCTTCGTTTCAACTAGCACGACAGTTTCAGTGGCCAATACCTTTCGGCGTTCTCAAGCCGCAAGTGAGTTGTGCTAATTATTATAATATTAAAAATATTTAACTGAATTTAATTGTTTCTATATCATTTTATCACCATATCTGATTTCATTTAGCTAAGTAAAACATTTTAAAATTACAAATTCGTTTTAGTCTAAACCAGAGTTGTAGTTTTGTGTAATTACTTATTCAATATTTAAATAAGTTTTCATCTGCTAAATGGCTCGGGAGAATAGAACTCATAAGACTTATTATAATATAAAATAAGCTAAAGTAAATTTATTGCAATTTCTATTCGAAACTTCGAGACTTTCTCTGTACCTTTTACATTGGTTTATTGCAAACATCAGCAATAATTACGAATCTGAACTTTGATAAATCGTGGTGCATACGCTTCCTCTGGATGGAAAACAACTCATCAAAAACACACGTAACAATAAATTAAATTAACCTACCCCAGTATCTTAACGTAACATCTGAAAGGTACGAAAGATAAATTAAAATATATAATGAAAGGTACAGAATAATAAATTAAATAACTAATAAAAAACTATTTAAAAACTACATAATAATAATATTAAATAGGAAGTTGATCATTTAATTTGCTACCGTTTAGAGCAAGTCAAGAATGCCATTTAATAATATTAAATAGGAAGTTTACTTGTGTTTAGAGTAAGTCAAGGATGTCATTTTCTACTGATTTATTGGTTTATTATTATTATATATATATATATATATATATATATATATATATACGGAGCCTTGGTGATATTTTATTATTTCATATAAAAATAAAAAAATATTGTAATGTTTGTAAATATTATTATATTTGTAAATAAGTTAATAATTTTTTTGTTAATTAAATTTAAAGTTTAATTAAAATGATTAAGAGAAATGATGGCTATTCTTTCTATCCAAATTTTACTATTCTCTCCAAATTGAACTTGATTACATTTAAACTATATTCTTATAATGGCCTTAACCTAACAAATCTATACCCTAAAAATTCTAAGATTTATCACAAATACCATCCTTGAAATTACAAATAATAATCCAAACATGAAAAAAAAAAACATTAAAATAAATTCAATATTTCTACTTTAAAATCAATAGCTTTTACTACTCTGAACTTACTTTGATAAATCATGATGCATACGCGTTTTCTTGGTGGCAAACGTCAAAGTCGGCCTCACACTTAATGTTTGCCGGTGGCAAACAGCTAATTATCATCTGTTATAGCTGGCTCATCCGAGAAGAACACGTAACATATAAATGGTACGCAATAAATTAACGTAACATGTAAAGGGTACGCAGTAAGTTGGAACATCTCATCAAAGGTACAGAGTAGTAGATTAAATAAATAATCAGATGTACAGAACAGTAGATTATTAAATAGCAGGTTGATAATATTCTATTAGTTTTCTGTTTAGGCTCCGTCTAGGTTGCCAATTTAGTGGTTCACTGTTTATCTGATAATTGGGTCCTGGCAACTCCCATATTATTGAAAAATATATTTTTTTGTTTAATATATATTGGTTTAATGATTAAGAATATGTATTTTTTTTATAAAAAGTAATAAATTCAAATTTAAAAGAATTAGAGTATGTATGTCATGGCAATTCTCATATTATTGATAAATATATCTTTTGTTTAATACATATATTGGTTTTAATGATTAAGAACATATGTTTTCTTATAAAAAGTAGTAAATTCAAATCTAAAAGAATTAGAGTATGTATATCTAGATTGACTTTAGCCATCAAATCATAGACAATGCATAAAAAATATACAATATAATCTAGAGTATAGAATTTAACCATTATTATATTCCAGTCATATGAACATGGTATTACAGTCAAAACTGTTCTATCTACGTGCATAAAACTGAGATACTCATAACTTGGATGAATGAAGTCTAAATTGGGCTTATCACTCTTTAATAAACCTAATGTCATTAATTTTAAAACTTAACTTGTCAAAGATCTATAAACAGGTTTATTTTAGATTGCATCTATCACAATGTGATAAGACTGATGCCATTATTTTTTCTATAAAAGTAGGTAACAAAAGAGATAACAAAACGTGCAAAATCATTTTCAATAAGAAGTTAAAAAAGGAGTAAATTAATTCTGGAGTAATCTTTTCTTTTTTCAGGCAAAAAAAATGGGCCTGAATCCGGTCAGATTTTCAGGGATAGTCTGAGTTTGGCATGGATCAAAGTTCCATGCATTTCAGAACCTTACCAGAAGGTTTTTGCCTCATTTTAAACCAACCCAATGCTCAGAAAATCAAACTTTTAAATTGGACAGAAATTTAAACTGCACCCCCCAAAAAATAACTCTAGAGAGAAGATTGGTCCTGTGTTAACCCACTCCGTTAAAAAAAGCCTTCGTTTTGAGAAGAATGAATTAATTTACATATAAATTTTCCAATATATATAAATTTTCCAATATATATATTGGATATATATTGAATGGGGTTAAATTTATTGCGAAAAAAAAATAATATATATATTGGTTCGACCTGCGACGTGGGGTTCGCTACGGCTTCGTTGACATGAGTTGGTCTTACTATACTGTTGCTGATTGAGTTGATTGTGTGCGTGCAGGTAACCATGGTTAGAGGACGCCGCGAAGGCAGACGACGGGGTGCTAGGGGAGGAGGCGAGACGCCTCCAGCAGCATCCACGCCTGAGGGGTCTAACCCCCAGGGAGGTGAGCAGGTTCTTGGGCAGGAACATATATCAGTTGGTGATGTTGTTGGGATGATGAGATCCTTCCAGCGCATGTCTGAGGCTCTGATCAGCCGTTTGGACAGAGATGAGGCCAGGGCGCCGGCACCCCCTGAGGTTCTGCCRCGCGCACCGGCCGTCACAGGTAGCATTCACCGTGAACTCGAGAAGGTAAAATTTCCCGAGTTCTTCGGTGCCCCGGACGGTGCAGCCGCCGAGGCATGGTTGGAGAACATGGCGATGTGCTTCGCACTTCGCGATTATACCTCCAACATGAAGGTCC
>ML793485.1:86786-100350 GCA_009831015.1 Picea engelmannii | reverse complement strand
TATAATCAGATCTTGATCATCAATCATTAGAACGTTTTCTTCGAAAAAGTACTCAGAAAATGATGAAAGAGCAATGTTTAAATGACAAGGATTATGATCAGCAAGGAACATGTAGTTGCTAGTGTAATCATTGGTTACCAAAGAATCATTATGATTTACAAAATGATCACAAACTTCAGACTCATACCTGTCTCTGGAGTATTATGAAAATATTGAAAAATCTGATTCTGAATCTGAAATGAACTCAGATGCTCGCTGTTGTTCCAAATCTTCTTCGACCTCATTACTCTCTTGCTCAAAATTTGAAGTATACTGACATTCGACTTGCTCAGGTGCTCACAGGTTTTCAGAGCCAACCTACATTCTGATCCACCTGGATGCACATATGTTCTCCTCTACTTATTGCACATCTCCAAACAATTGGGTTAAGGATGAAGACTTCCTTTCTAGCAAAAGAAGGGCAAGTTCTGAATGAAGACCTATAACATAATGTATCATGGCAACTGTCTCTGTAGGGCGGACCTCCAAAGGCATGTTATGGTAGATGTTGAAAAATCTTCGATTGAAGATAGACAAAGCTTCATCTTGCTCTCTCTTCAAAGCATAAAAATCAGCAAGGTATGAATCTAGTGATTTGTACTCACCCCAATACTTCAAGAAATCATTAAAGAACTTGATCCAAGAGCCAATAGAATCATCTCTTAGACCCTTAAACCATGCAGCAACATCTCTGATCAAAGATTTAGAGAAAAATCTCATGACCAAATCTTCATCAACAATGTCAAAATGCTCAACAAAATCCTCAAAGGATTCCAAGTGCCTCTCAGCTAAAACTTGATTCTCTCCAAAAAACTGGGGGAGGTATTCATAATAATCAAGAGGATAAGGATGAAGGAGACAAGGTAGCCTAAAAGGATTGAACATCTTCATCCTGATCTTAATTTGAAAAGCAATGGGCTGCTCTTGAGGGATGAGAGGTTAATGAAAAGGTTCAATAGTAATGAAAGAAGGAATTGAAGTCTGAGTAGGTTTAGAATCAATCTTAATTTCCTCCAAGTTATATGGCTGATTAGTTTCAAAAGGAATTTGGATACAATGATCGTCCTTATGAAAGGGATGAGGTAAAGTTGTTGAATCTACTTCTACAATGCAAGCAGGCTGCAAGCTTTCCTCTTCTAGGGTGGTATATATACAAGAAGAATGATAAGTTTCCGAATATAGAAAACATAAAATAACTCTCTTAACATGCGAAGGAAAAAGCATGAAAGAGATGATAAAGAAATACAATAGTTCATGAAGCAGACTGTTAAACTGATACCTGGATTTGGAATTCAACCTCTTCATCTTCTGTCAATCGCATCCTCCCTATTGGAGTTTTTATTAAATTCAGATGGATCAGGGAAATAGAGGTATTTGTAAATCTTCCCTAGCATCGGGGCTAGATTTACTTCTCCTTCTACAAACAAATCTTGGAGAACAAACTCTACTATAGGAAAACTGGTATGAGTATAAGAGTAGAGTTTTTCTGGTTCTGTTTGCAAAGAATTCAGAGAAGAGGAGCAGTCCTCTTCCAAGGTAAATTGTAGAACCTCTTTCCCTAAAATATACTCATAAATAAGATCTATAACAACATAATCTATTTGAAGGCTCATCACCTTTCAAAATTTCTAATTCACTTATAAATTTCTGAGAATAGGAAGCTTCAACAGAAGTAGACTTAATGGAAGGTGTTCTAGGTATAGATAAAGAAGAAATACCTCTTGATATACCTGCTCTAGATGTCCTTGCTGCTCTGGAAGTTTTCCTTTGTATAATTCTTCCACTTTTGATAATCTTCTCTGGGTCTGCAATAGGTGTTGCTGGTGGCCTCTCTTGATTTTTCTCTAGTATGAGCCCTTCTCCGAGCCACAGTTCTTCAATGGAGTTGTCAGATAGAAAATTTCAACCAATAAAATGTCTAGGCTTTGTCTATCATCAAAGTTGGATCTATGTCTTGTCCCAAGGAAGCTAAGCTTCAATCTCTTCTCCCCAGCTACGACGCCAATTTGTTATCACTCCAAGAAACTCTTCTAGGTTGAGCTCGAAGATGCCTGGTAACTTAACTAATTCTCTCAATGATTAACTCAATGATGGGTATGGGGTTAGATCAAGATGAATATCTACTAACTGGACCATTTATTGAAGACTTTCTAGTGATATTCAAATAGTATAAGGCTATCAAGAGATGAAATCAGACAAGGTGTTTATCAAATAGAACATAAGCTAATCACCTAACCAAATCACACATATATAAAACAATAAGTATGATGGGTCCAGAAACTAGGATAACTACTTATGATTCTTTGCTTAGCAATCAAATAGTGAGATGACAGTCACCTAAGGATCATATAAGAATAGATAGAGAATAACATTCACTCATAAGTATAGACAGATAGGAAAAAAAAGATTTGATCACATCAATGAAAGAAGCTTATAGGCTTGAATATATTTAAGAATAAGTCTCTATTACAGTAGCATCATAATGAATCCAAAATTGAACCTTCAGCCTCAAAGACTGAATCCCCCCCCCCTTTGTTACATCAATAGTCTATGGCTTTATATCCTTTACATGAGAAATCTAGATCCTGAAAAGTAGGATCAGATTTACTTAAAATARACAGTMAAAAACTGTCACAAAAGAATAGGAAGAGATCCTAAAAACTAGGTCAACTCCTTATCTTTTATGATATTTATCTCCTTCAAAATATTTTCCAAGTGTAKAAAAMCTTCCAARGCTGTTGAATATCCATAGAAAACCAKATGGGTCGAATTTTCTATTTTTAGCCAAAAATTGTTTTCTGTGCCCAGAAAATAGGTGGTTATTTCCATTTTTCCACCATCTAAAACACCTCATATATCAAGACAAAACCTTAAATATGATGTATTTAATTATCATGCATCTTAAGAAACCATTATAGAGATGTTTGATTGAGAAAAAGTTAGATCTGGGAAAAAATATGACCTCTCTACCATGTTTGTGCTTTCGGTGGCTAATGAACAGTTGAAATGTTCGCTTAAGCCACCGAAAATTCTGGAAATATTCCTCTCAAAGATTCACCCATATCTCTCAAATAAAAATAGATTTTGGAAAATTGAGAGAGGTTTTTGTAGATTGGTTTGTCTTGAGAAAAATTCTCTCTCAGTTATTTGAGATTCATTTTTATTTGCTCGTGATCTTCATTTCAAAAAAATGTGTCAAACAGGTAAATTCTGAGATCCGAAAAATTAGGGCTCATAGATGAATTCGATTCTCCCAATCTATGACACCTATAGGAAAATTGAGAGATATTATTGGTATTTGACATGTCAAGCACAAAAACCTCCGACCGTTTCTCAAAATGATCTTCCAGTTGCTCAAAATCATCATTTGAAAAAGATGGCCCAAACCAGTAAACACACAAAATTTTTGTGCTTTCGGTGGCTAGGAGAGCCCCGAGTTTCTCGTTTAAGCTGTCGAAAGCTAGGCTCTCGGTGGCTTAGAATCCCTTTTGGAAACTCTCTTAGCCACCGAAACCTAAGTTTTGATTTTTTTGAAGAAAAAACAAAATCTAATGTTTTTCAAACTTTATTACAGACATAAGGCTCTAAAAATGAACCTTAAAAAATTTAGAAAAGTATTTTTTAATGACCTCCTATCACCTAAAATTAACAAATTTGACTATGTCATTTGAGGAGATAACATCTGGCTCCAATTGGGATGGATACCTCCCTATGAGATTTCCAAGAACCTAGTAGTTCCAGTTGCCTTTAGCATTGGGCATGGAGTCTCTGGCCTTTAGGGTTGGAGACCTCCCTGTGAGGTTTCCAAGAACCTAGCAGACCTTGTGCCTTTAGCATTGGGCATGGAGTTATCTGGATTTTACAAATGATCTTTTGTGAACCTGTAGCATGCCTGTAGCTGATATTTGTAAACCTTTAAAACTTCCATTCTCAAGATCTACCTTTATTCATATAATCTGACTACTATTTCTGTTGCAAAATGGAAGAAAAGAAATGCTCGGGCAACGAGATTATTTCCTACCCTACTCTACTCTAACCAACTCTGCAATTGGTTAAGTGAATGCTGACTTCCATAATATCCATTCAAGCAATTTACAAATTGAAGAAACTTTGTCTTTATCATTGATCAACAACTGAGTTCTGAAATGTAACAACAACAATAAGAACTCTTTCTGGAAACCATACTCACCTGAAAACATGGGCGAGATGAAGAAATCTGAAACCTTCCATCTCTCTGAAAAATATAGCTCCATGAATGCTGCCACTGGATCCTTGAAAGGGAGATCAGAAACATGTTGGTCTTTGGGAAACCACTGCACATCTATAACAAGCTCTTGCTCAGTCATGACTGTTCCTTTGCTAGAAGACTGATCACCTTCTAGTTCTCTTATAATCAGAGCTTGATCATCAATCATTAGAACGTTTTCTTCGAAAAAGTTCTAAGAAAATGATGACATAGCAATGTTTAAATGACAAGGATTATGATCAGCTAGGAACATGTAGTTGCTAGTGTAATCATTGGTTACCAAAGACTCATTCTTATTTACAAACTGATCTCAAACTTTAGACTCATACATGTCTCTAGAGTATTTTGCAAATACTGAAAAATCTGATTCTGAATATGAAATTAACTCACATGCTCATTGTTGTTCCAAATCTGCTTCGACCTCATTACTCTCCTGCTCAAATTTTGAAGTATACTGACATTCGACTTGCTCATGTGCTCGCAGGATTTCAGAGTCAACCTTCATTATGATCCACCTGGATGCATGGATGTTCTCCTCTACCTCTTACGCATCTCCAAACAACTCGGCTAAGGATGAAGACTTCCTTTCTAGCAAAAGAAGGGCAAGTTCTGAATGAAGACCTATAACATAATGTATCATGGCAACTGTCTCTATAGGGAGGACCTCCAAAGGCATGTTATGGTATATGCTAAGAAATATTCGAATATAGACAAAGATTCATCTTTCTCTCTCTTCAAAGCATAAAAATCAACAAGGTATGAATCCAGTGATTTGTACTCACCCCAATAATTTAAGAAAGCATTAAAGAACTTGATCCAAGAGCCAATAGAATCATCTCTCAGATCCTTAAACCATGCATAAACATCTATGATCAAAGACTTAGAGAAAAATCTCATGGTCACATATTCATGAACAATCTCAAAACCCTCAACAAAATCCTCAAAGGATTCCAAGTGCCTCTCAGCTAAAAATTGATTCTCTCCAGAAAACTGGGGGAGGTATTCATAACAGTCAAGAGGATAAGGATGAAGGAGATAGGGCAGCCTCAAAGGATTGAACATCTTCATCCTGATCTTAATTTGAAAAGCAATGGGTTGCTCTTGAGGGATGAGAGGTTGATGAAAAGGTTCAACAGTAATGACAGCAAGAGCTGAAGTCTGAGTAGGTTTAGAATCAATCTTAATTTCCTCCAAGTTATATGGATGATCAGTTTCAGAAGGAATTTGGATACAGTCATCGTCCTTATGAAAGGGATGAGGTAAATCTGTTGAATCTACTTCTACAATTCAAGTAGGCTGCAAGCTTTCCTCTTCTAGGGTGGTATATATACAAGAAGAATGATAAGTTTCCGAATATACAAAATAAAAAATAATTCTCTTAACATGCGAAGGAAAAAGCATGAAAGACCTGATAAAGAAATACAGTAGTTCATGAAGTAGACTGATAAACTGATACCTAGATTTGGAATTCATCCTGTTCATCTTCTGTCAATCGAATCCTCCCCAGTGGAGTTTTTATTAAATTCGGATGGATCGGGGAAATAGAGGTATTTGCAAATCTGCCCTAGAAGTGGGGCTAGATTTACTTCTCCTTCTACAAACAAATCTTGGAGAACAAACTCTACTCTAGGCAAACTGGTATGAGTATAATAGTAGAGTTTTTATGGTTCTATTTGCAAAGAATTCAGAGAAGAGGAGAAATCCTCTTCCAAGGTAAATTGTATAACCTCTTCCCCTAAAATATGCTTAGAAATAAGATCTATAACAACAAAATCTATTTTAAGGCTCATCACCTTTCAAATTTTCTGATTCACTTACAAATTTCCGAGAATAGGAAGCTTCAACATAAGTAGACTTAATGGAAGGTGTTCTAGGGATAAATAAAGAAGCAATACCTCTTGAGATACCTGCTCTAGATGTCCTTGCTGCTCTGGAAGTTTGCATTTGTATAATTCTTCCACTTCTGATAATATTCTCTGGGTTTGCAATAGGTGTTGTTGGTGGCCTCTCTTGATTTTTCTCTAGTATGAGCCCTTCTCGGAGCCACAGTTCTTCAATGAAGTCATTAGATAGAAAATTTCAACCAATAAAATGTCCAAGCTTTGTCTATCATCAAAGCCAGATCTATGTCATGTCCCAAGGAAGATGAGCTTCAATCTCCTCTCCCCTGCAATGATGCCAATTTGTTATCTCTCCAGGAAACTCTTCTCCATTGAGCTCGAAGATGCCTGGTAACTTAACTAATTCTCTCAATGATTAACTCAATGATGGGTATGGGGTTGGATCAAGATGAATATCTACTAACTAGATCATTTATTGAAGACTGTCTAGTGATATTCAAATAGTATAAGGCTCTGAAGAGATGAAATCAGACAAGTTGTTTATCATATAGAACATAAGTTAATCACCTAACCAAATCACACATATATAAAACAATAAGTATGATGGGTCCAAAAACTAGGATAACTACTTATGATTCTTTTCTTAGCAATCAAATAGTGATATGAAAGTCACCTAAGGATCATATAAGAATAGACAGAGAATAACATTCACTCATAAGTATAGACACATAGGAAAGAAGAGATCTAATCACATCAATGAAATAAGATTATAGGCTTGGATATATTTAAGAATAAGTCTCTATTACAGTAGCAGCATAGTGAATCCAAAATCGAACCTTCAGCCTCAAGGACTGAATTCACCCCCCCTTTGTTACATCAATAGTCTATGGATTTATAGCCTTTACATGAGAAATCTAGATGATGAAAAGTAGGATCAGATTTACTTAAAATAGACAGTCAAAAACTATCACAAAAGAATAGGAAGAGATCCTAAAAACTAGGTCAACTCCTTATCTTTTCTGATCTTTATCTCCTTCAAAATCTTTGCCAAGTGTAGAAAACCTTCCAAGGCTGTTGAATATCCATAGATAACCAGATGGGTCGAATTTTCTATTTTTAGCCAAAAACTGTATTCTGTGCCTAGAAATTAGGTGGTTATTTCCATTTTGCCACCATCTAAAACACCTCATACATCAAGAAAAAACCTTAAATCTGATGTATTTAATTATCATGCATCTTAAGAAACCATTCTTGAGATGTTTGGCTGATAAAAAGTTAGATCTGGGCAAAAATACAACCTCTCTGCCATGTCTGTTCTTTCGGTGGCTAATGAACAGTTGAAATGTTTGCCTAAGCCATCGAAAATTATGGAAATATTCCTCTCACAGATTGACCCATATCTCTCAAATAAAAATAGAGTTTGGAAAAATGATAGAGATTTTGTAGATCATTTTGTTGCGAGAAAAAACCTCTCTCAGTTATTTGAGATTCGTTTTTAGTTTCCTGTGATCTTTATTTCAAAAACATGTATCAAATAGGTAAATTCTTAGATCCAAAAATTAGGGCTCAGAGATGAATTCGATTCTCCCTATATATGACACCTATAGGAAAATTGAGAGAGGTTATTGGTCTTTGACATGCTAGGCACAAAAAATTCCGACCGTTTTTCAAAATTATCTTCCAGTTGCTCAAAGTCATCGTTTTAAAATGATGGCTCAACCTAGTAAAAACACAGAATTTATGTGCTTTCGGTGGCTAGGAGACCCCCAAATTTCACGTGTAAGATTTTGAAAGATAGGATTTCGGTGGATTAGAAGCCCTTTTGGAAAAGTGCTTAGCCACTGAAACCTGAGTTTTGATTTTTTTGAAGAAAAAACAAAATCTAATGTTTTTCAAACTTTATTACAGACAAAAGGCTCTCAAAAATGAACCTTAAAAAAATTTAAAAAAGTATTTTTCAATGACCTCCTATCACCTAAAATTAACAAATTTGACTATGTCATTTGAGGAGATAACATCTGGCTCCAACTGGGATGGAGACCTCCCTGCGAGGTTTCCAAGAACCTAGTAGTTCTAGTCGCCTTTAGCATTGGGCATGGAGTCATCTGGCCTTTACGGTTGGAGACCTCCCTGTGAGGTTTCCAAGAACCTAACAGACCTTGTGCCTTTAGCAATGGGCATGGAGTCATTTGGATTTTACAAATGATCTTTTTTGAACCTGTATCCTGCCTGTAGCTGATATTTGTAAACCTTCAAAACTTCCATTTTCAAGATTTACCTTTATTCATATAAACTGACTATTATTTCTGCTGCAAAATGGAAGAAAAGAAATGCTCGGGCAGCGAGCTTATTTCCTACCCTACTCTACTCTAACCAAATCTTCAATTGGTTAAGTGAATGCTGACTTCCATAATAGCCGTTCAAGCAATTTACAAATTGAAGAAACTTTGTCTCTATCATTGATCAACAGTTGAGTTATGAAATGTAACAACAACAATAAGAACTCTTTCTGGAAACCATACTCACCTAAAAACATGGGCGAGCTGAAGAAATTTGAAACCTTCCAGGTCTCTTAAAAATATAGCTCCATCAATGCTGCCACCGGATCCTTGAAAGGAAGATCAGAAACATGTTGGTCTTTGGGAAACCGCTGCACATATATAACAACCTCTTGCTCAACTATGACTATTCCTTTGCTAGAAGACTGATCACCTTCTAGTTCTCTTATAATCAGATCTTGATCATCAATCATTAGAAATTTTTCTTCTGAAAAGTACTTAGAAAATGATGACAGAGCAATGTTTAAATGACAAGGATTATGATCAACTAGGAACATGTAGTTTCTAGTGTAATCATTGGTTACCAAAGATTCATTCTGATTTACAAACTGATCACAAACTTCAGACTCATACCTGTCTCTAGAGTATTCTGTAAATACTGAAAAATCTGATTCTGAATCTGAAATGAACTCACATGCTCGGTTTTGTTCCAAATCTTCTTCGACCTCATTACTCTCCTGCTCAAAATCTGAAGTATACTGACATTTGACTTGCTCATGTGCTCGCAGATTTTCAGAGTCTAACTGCATTTTGATCCACCTGGATGCACATATGTTCTCCTCTACCTCTTGTGCATCTCCAAACAACTGGGTTAAGGATGAAGACTTCCTTTCTAGCAAAATAAGAGCAAGTTTTGAATGAATACCTATAACATAATGGACCATGGTAGCTGTCTCTGTAGGGAAGACCTCCAAAGGCATGTTATGGTAGATGCTGAAAAATCTTCGATTGAAGATAGACAAAGCTTCATCTTGCTCTCTCTTCAAAGCATAAAAGTTAGCAAGGTATGAATCCAGTGATTTGTACTCACCCCAATAATTCAAGAAAGAATTAAAGAACTCGATCCAAGAGCCAATAGAATCAACTCTTAGACCCTTAAACCATGCAACAACATCTCTGATCAAAGATTTAGAGAAAAATATCATGATTACATCTTCATGAACAATCTCAAAACGCTCAACAAAATCCTCAAAGGATTCAAAGTGCCTCTTAGATGAAACTTGATTCTCTCCAAAAAACTGGGGGATGTATTCATAATAGTCAAGAGGATAAGGATGAAGGATACAGGGCAACCTCAAAGGATTGAACATGTTCATCCTGATCTTAATTTGAAAAGCAGTGGGCTGCTCTTTAAGGATGGGAGGTTGATGAAAAGGTTCATCAGTAATGGCAGCAGGAACTGAAGTCTGAGTAGGTTTAGAATCAATCTTAATTTCCTCCAGGTTATATGGCTAATTAGTTTCAAAAGGAATTTGGATACAGTGATCGTCCTTATGAAAGGGCTGAGGTAAAATTTGCTGAATCTACTTCTACAATGCAAGCAGGCCGTAAGATTTCCTCTTCTAGGGTGGTATATATACAAGAAGAATGATAAGTTTCTGGATATACAAAACAAAAAATAATTCTCTTAACATGCGAAGGAAAAAGCATGAAAGAGATGATAAAGAAATACAATAGTTCATGAAGCAGGCTGATAAACAGATACCTGGATTTGGAATTCAGCCTCTTCATCTTCTGTCAATCAGATCCTCCCCAGTCGAGTTTTTATTAAATTCAGATGGATCAGGGAAATAGAGGTATTTTTAAATCTACCCTAGCATTGGGGCTAGATTTACTTCTCCTTCTACAAACAAATCTTGGAGAACAAACTCTACTCTAGGAAAACTAGTATGAGTATAAGAGTAGATCTTTTCTGGTTCTGTTTGTAAAAATTAAGAGAAGAGGAGGAGTCCTCTTCCAAGGTAAATTGTAAAACCACTTCCCCTAAAATATGCTCAGAAATAAGATCTATAACAACATAATCTATTTGAAGGCTCATCACCTTTCAAATTTTCTGATTCACTTACAAATTTCTAAGAACAGGAAGCTTCAACTAAAGTAGACTTAATGGAAGGTGTTCTAGGTACAGATAAAGAAGCAATACCTCTTGAGATACCTGCTCTAGATGTCTTTGCTTCTCTGGACATTTGCCTTTGTAGAATTCTTCCACTTCTGATAATATTCTCTGGGTCTGCAATAGGTGTTGCTGGTGGCCTCTCTTGATTTTTCTCTAGTATGAGCCCTTCTCGGAGCCACAGTTCTTCAATCGAGTCGTTAGATAGAAAATTTCAACCAATAAAATTTCCAGGCCTTGTCTATCATCAAAGATGGATCTATGTCGTGTCCCAAGAAAGCTGAGCTTCAATCTCCTCTCCCCGACAATGGCGCCAATTTGTTATCACTCCAGGAAAGTCTTCTAGGTTGAGCTCGAAGATGCCGGGTAACTTAACTAATTCTGTCCATTATTAACTCAATGATGGGTATGGGGTTGGATCAAGATGAATA
Organism: Picea engelmannii; assembly: GCA_009831015.1. NCBI lineage: Eukaryota > Viridiplantae > Streptophyta > Pinopsida > Pinales > Pinaceae > Picea > Picea engelmannii. Next base: position 89,341 of record ML793485.1, on the reverse strand, counting down.
TCTACTAACTGGATTGTTTATTGAAGACTTTCTAGTGATATTCAAACAGTATAAGGCTCTCAAGAGATGAAATTAGACAAGTTTTTTATCAAATAGAACATAAGCTAATCACCTAACCAAATCACACATATATAAAACAATAAGTATGATGGGTCCAAAAACTAGGATAACTACTTATGATTCTTTGCTTAGAAATCAAATAGTGAGATGACAGTCACCTAAGGATCATATAAGAATAGATAGAGAATAACATTCACTCATAAGTATAGATAGATAGGAAAGAAGAGATCTGATCACATCAATGAAAGAAGCTTATAGGCTTGAATATATTTAAGAATAAGTCTCTATTATAGTAGCAACATAGTGAATCGAAAATCGAACCTTCAGCCTCAAGGAATGAATTCCGCCCCCCCCATTGTTACATCAATAGTCTATGGCTTTATAGCCTTTACATGAGAAATCTAGATCCTGAAAAAGTAGGATCAGATTTACTTAAAATAGATAGTCAAAAACTGTCACAAAAGAATAGAAAGAGATCCTAAAAACTAGGTCAACTCCTTATCTTTTATTATCTTTATCTCCTTCAAAATAATTGCCAAGTGTAGAAAACCTTCCAAGGCTGTTGAATATCCATAGAAAACCAGATGGTTCAAATTTTCTATTTTTAGCCAAAAACTGTTTTCTGTGCCCAGAAAATAGGTGGTTATTTCCATTTTGCCACCATCTAAAACACCTCATACATCAAGACAAAACCTTAAATCTGATGTATTTAATTATCATGAATATTAAGAATCCATTATTGAGATGTTTGTCTAAGAAAAAGTTATATCTAGGAAAAAATACAACCTCTCTACCATGTCTGTGCTTTCGGTGGCTAATGAACAGTTGAAATGTTCACCTAAGCCACTGAAAATTATGGAAATATTCCTCTCAAATATTCACCCATATATCTAAAATAAGAATATATTTTGGAAAAATGAGAGAGGTTTTTGTATATATATTTGTTTTGAGAAAAAACCTCTCTCAGTTATTTGAGATTCATTTTTATTTTCCCGTGATCTTCATTTAAAAAACATGTGTCAAACAGGTAAATTCTGAGATCCAAAAATTAGGGCTTAGAGATGAATTTGATTCTCCCAATATATGATACCTGTAGGAAAATTGAGAGAGGTTATTGGTATTGGATATGTTACTCACAAAAACCTCTGACCATTTCTTAAAATGATCTTCCAGTTTGTCAAAATATTTGTTTGAAAATGATGACTCAACCTAGTAAAAATGCAAAATTTTTGTGCTTTCGGAGGCTAGGAGAGCCCCGAATTTCGCATTTAAGATGCTGAAAGCTAGGATTTCAGTGGCTTAGAAGCCCTTTTGGAAAATTTCTTAGCCAAAGAAAGCTGAGTTTGTATTTTTTTGAAGAAAAAACGAAATCTAATGTTTTTCAAACTTTATTACAGACAGAAGGCTCTAAAAAAAGAACCTTAAAAAATTTAGAAAAGTATTTTTCAATGACCTCCTATCACCTAAAATTAACAAATTTGACTATCTCATTTGAGGATATAACAAAACACATAGAATATTTTACAACATGTTTGAATCTTTGAGCACTGAAGTGGAATGCTACAAATGTAACAACTTTGGACACATGACCAAAGATTACAGAATGGTAGTCCCTCCTAGAGAACCACAACAGAACAACAACAGTTACAAACAAGAACCTCAGAAAGGGACATGGATAAGAAAGAAGAATTAATATATCAATGAAGAACGCACACTCACTCTACAATATAAGAAGAAGAAACATGGTTGGTATGTTGACAGTGGTTGCTCAAAACACATGACAGGTGATAGAGACAGGTTTCTTACTTTAAGAAAGGAAAGAGATGGATCAGTCTCCTTAAAAAATGATGGTTCAACTAAAATCATTGGAAAAGGCACAGTTAGAATTGGGAACAAGAATACCAAGGAAGAAAATGTTCTACAGGTAGAAGATATGGAACATAATCTTCTAAGTGTGAGTCAAATGTGTGACCAAGGTCATAAAGTTACTTTCAATTCAAAAAAGTGCAAGATAAGAAAAAATGTTTCAGGAAAATTGATTGCAACAACTGCGAGAACTTCAAGAAACATATATGTATTAAGTGAAATTGGAAATGAAAAGTGTTTCCTAGGAAAGAAAGATGAAAGTTGTCTATGGCACAAAAGAATGGGTCGCGTACATTTTTATAACCTTGTCAAAGTCAGCAAAAGGGAAGTAGTTAGAGAAATGCCCCAAATCACGAAACCAACCAACACTTTATGCAAGCATGGTCAACAAGGAAAGGAAACAAAGACCAGGTTTAAATCAAAAGAATATTCAATGACAAGACCACTAGAAATTTTGCATACTGATCTAGTTGGACCAACTACAAAAAAGGGTTTAAAGTGTGAGAAATACTCTATGTTATTTCTTGATGATTATACAAGAATGACTGCAGTTTGCTTTCTGAGGAATAAGTCAAAATATTTTGAAAACTTCTAGGTTTACAAGGAAATGGTTGAAAATGAAATGGATT
>ML793485.1:28330-80643 GCA_009831015.1 Picea engelmannii | reverse complement strand
TGGAGCAACGTTCTACTTGGGTGAGTTTTTAGTATCATGGCTAAGCAAGAAACAATCACCAATATCTTTAGTATCATGGCTAAGCAAGAAACAATCACCAATACCCGAATGGAAATATACCTTTGCAATTGATAACAAAGGGGAAGAGATTTATCAGATGTAGAGGACAGAGATATGGTTCCAGGGGGAGCGTTGGTCACATAGATGCAGGCATGATTCCAGGGGGATCATGAGTGATATGATTTTAGTATTGCATCAGAGTGTTTCCATCAATGCCAAAGGGGGATATTGTTGATTAATTGGGTTGGTTTTCATTGATGTCAACCCTTGAAGAAATTCTGGTAGCGAATTCCGGTAGCAAAAAGGTTTGGGTAATGGACCCAAGTTTGTTTGATGTATAATGGTATGATTTTTGATATATTTTCAAGTAAGACTATTCTAGATGGATAGTACATGTCATGCCATTTCGGGTGGTATGTGGAACATCACATAACTCCTCATGGTTTGAGAGTTATGGCCTTACGAATTTGGAAGACCCTCATATGTTGGCTTGAAGCCCCAAAAGGTCAAAGAAGTCAAATTGCTTGCAAAGAAAAAATAGTTTAAATAATAAAGTGAAGTGACAAAATAAAAAAATATTATTTAAATAATAAAGTGAAGTGACAAAGTCAAAGAGGATTATTTAAATAATAAAGTGAAGTGACAAAGTCAAAGAAGATTATTTAAATAATAAAGTAAATGGATAAGTTTCTAATTATGGAAAGTGGTTAGAAGTGGGTTAGCCCCAAAATAAAGAAATTGGGTTAAGATGGTTTAAAGGTAACCCCTTGAGGAAGCTACATGAAAGTATAAATACGAGGCAAGGCTCTCTCATTTCAATCACACTTGAGAATATTGAATATCTATAGGTGACTGAGGTAACCAAAGGATATCTAAGCTGAATTTCAGAGGGAAGGTGAAGTAAATAAGGCCAAAATTCAAGGGAGGATAAATTCTTTTGATGTTGCTTTCTAAGGTATGTTATTTACAGGCCATCTCATCATTTTCGAAATAATTTTTTTTCTAGAATTATTCAGACTGTGAAATTGGGAGTCCATTTAGGAAACATATCCAAGTAGTTTTTGTACAAATTTCATCTTGCGGGTCATTGTATTTTTGGAGTTACACTCAGTGGAAAATAAGGTTTGTGGCTAGTCCTGAAACTAGTCTAAAACAGGTGTTTCGGGTAAAAATGTCACAACTTATTCATAAAATATCCAAATTCAGTAAGACCAAATGTTTTGGTTAGAGTACAATCTTTAGTATTCTGTGTAAAATTTTCAAGTCCATACAAAAAATATTCTGTGCGGGGCACACTCTACAAGTTCACTCTCTAGAATAATCCAGAATTCAACAAGGTATGCCATTTTTTCTATAAGTCCTTTTCTGAGAGGTTCCAAGTAGTGACACCTGGAGGAATTGCATAAAACACATTGAAGAACATTGTTTACTATTTTCAGATATTTATTCATTATAGGTACATTGTTATGATTATTTCAAGTTAGGGTCGTTGACTAATCCAAAACTAGTCATGTGAGACTAAAGTAAAGTTTGATGAAAATGCTAGTCTCTTGTTTTTAAAGTTAAGGAAGGTTTGTAGGTTGAGGTACAAGTTGGTGCATGGTTGATGCACTTGTTTATGGTATAGGTTGATTACATGTTGAGGTATAGGTTGATGCATGGTTGATACATGGTTCAAGTTATTGGTACAGGTTGGTTGGTGCAAGTTTATTGGTATAGGTTTACAGCAGTATATCTCACAGTGATAGTGTGACAATGGTTCCATCATTCTATTTATATGTCAAGGAGGTTGGACGGGGCAAGTACATGTGGTTGTAGCCACCTTCCGGTTGTAGCTGGAGAACATAGGGGGTTGTAGCCTCCTTCTGGTTATATCCAGATAATTGGGGAGTTGGAGCTTCCCTCAGGCTGTAACCTGAGAAACTAGGGGGTTGGAGCCTCCTTCCAGTTGCAGCTGGAAAAAAAAGAAATTGGTAATTCCAATGAATGTATTTCTTCAAGACATATACGAAAAATCATTCCGTGATTTTCTCCCGCTTTGGGTTTAGACGTAAAAATACTGGTGTCCTGTTTATGTGTATGATTGTTCATTTGTTCATTGTTTACTTACTCTGCAAATATTGGATGATAATGCTACATTGATATAACACTTTCATTATATGGTTAAAAATGATTAGATTGCTCTATTACTGATTCACCCCCCCTCTCAGTAATCCAACAATATACAACTTCTTATCTGGATAGTCTGCTCCATGTATAAAACTAGAGACCATCTAATATGTTGCCTCACACAACCATCACTATGGTTCCCCTCAGATTTATCACTCGTGACCTTCCCGAAACAAGAAACAAGAACAACAATATCTCCATGGTAACCTCCATGGAATTTACAAGATAACCTGCCCAAGATAAGAGAAACACGAGAAAGAAGTATAATATCATTTTCATAAGACCATATCTATGTTAACAAGAATAAAATACAATCTCATGGTATAACATTACCAAGGTGACCTGTCTAGAAGCAAAACAATAAATATCACCTAGAGGAGATGTTAGTTCATCTTGAAAACAAGTACAATAAGCATTTATATCAATAGTACTCACATGCTACCAAGTATTTATTGTACCTAACAATAATAGAACCTTTCAAATACTGCTGACACAACTTTAGTGTTTACTTGTAATGTAGAAATTATCAAACTTGATATGTGCAAGTTGGAAACTTATCAATTTAATCAATCAAACCTAGAACATGGAGTCTTATATATAAGAATGAGTGTTTTTTATTTTCTTCTAAGTCTCCTTCATTCAAGATGGCAAGTATTCTCTCCACCTATCCCCTATACTAAGACAATATTATTTCTTGACAAAAATCTGAGTTTGAGAATATAATGCAAATAAACGCTAAAATATCAACCTTAATCAATCTAATACTTTGACTAAATCGATCTTATAACTTTAAATTTAACAAGAGGTTAGTATGATAATCATAACTTCAATAAATACAACTATATGTTCATAACATCACAATAATTCCATAACATATAAAGGCATATCAAAACAATCAAACCTGGAGTGTGTTCGATTTGAGATCCCTATGGATCTACAATTTTTATTTGGACAAAATATCCCTTCTCCTGCAAACACCCTCAAGATAGTAATATAGTTTACACATATACAAGCACATACCTCTGGCAACATTGGAAAATAGCGATAGGCAAAAAAACCATCCAACAACAATGGTAAGTAATGATGAACCCTAAAATTTGAAAGTGCTCCAACTTGCAATCTGAAGATAGCTAGAGATGCACTAGGGTAATAATAATTTCAATATCCTTTCAATGAGTTGCTCAATGAGCTATCATAAACTTTACTAGACCAGAGGAACTGCAAATGGTACTGCATCTGGCATTGACATTGCAACTAGCATGAAGCAACTAGAAAGAAGTAACTGGAACAGAGTAACTAGCACGAAGGAACTAGCACCACAACTGCAACTTACACTGCAAACCTAGGGTTTTATGAGGAAACCCTAATTCTTAATTTTAGAATTTTGGATATTGGGTCCAAGGGAAAGATGCGCCCTATGTAGGCGACCTTCTTGATGGGTTCAGTAAGTGCTCAACGAACTTGAAAATGGAGAAAATTGAGGCTCTTCCTTCCAATGATTAGACTATTACAAAGGAAACCAACTCTAAAACCATATTAAAATTTTGGTATGCATGTTTAACCATAGACAATGTCACATCATTGTCACCCAACCATAGGCATTCACTATGCCACCCCCAATCACACTAACCTTTTCTTAGATAGAATGATTCCAACAAGTACAGAATATAACCAACAGATAAACCCTAACCAGAAACACCACTGCTGCAGCAACAACATAATACCAAGAGAACATACCTCTACTAATAGAAGAATACCTTTACCAAGACAAGCACACAAGAGAGATACCAGAAATATTGATATTACACCACAACAAATGTTGCACCACTATTGGCCCTTGACCAAGTTTTGGGAGATCCTTGGTCAAGTTGACCTATTTTGGGACTTCAACAACCTATCGAAGGCGGAGCACAAGACGAAGCAGAGATCGCAGGATCTCAACCCCTTTTTGAGTCCTTTTTGGGATTTGGGATTATGTAACAGGTATGGGATGTTGGCCCATGGGTTTACCCATGCTTAGGCCTATTTTGTAAAGTATAAATACATGTCTAGGAAATGTTAGAAAAGAGTAGTTACAAGTGGCTAAGTGCTAGAATTGGATCTACGTGATCAAAAGCTGTAAGTGCTTTGTTCATACTGTGTGAAACTTGCAGAACTAAGTGCAAGTCATTGTAAGAGGCTATGGAAGGCTGCGTGCTTAGATCTACTCGGGGAAGGAGGATTTAGCAAGCTGCACAAATCTCCTATCCTATGTGGAGTAGGGTTTTGAGGCTCTGTGCATGTAAACTATTGAAGAAGATAATAAAGAAGAAGAGTTGGTGGACGTAGCCCCAGGGTGGGGGTGAACCATGTATATTCTATGTTTCTCTACTTTGTACGATGTGTTGATGTGTTTATGTCTTTACTTGCTAAGTTATTTGATATAGATAGATAGATCTATTTATGCTTTGTGTTAATGATGTATATGGATGTTAGATCTGACCTATGTGAATGTTCTTAGTGCTTGAATCTACTAGATCTAATCTACCTCTCTATGATAAGTGCTTAGATACATCAGATTTTAATGAATGATGTGATGCTCTGCTTTATCCGTGGAGTAAATAGTGGCTGAGTATTGATGAAATGTCAGTGCTAAGTGCTATGTTAAGTATTACAATCACAGATTTGTGTCCCAGCTAAGGTTGCAGACACCTGATTCCTGCAACCACCCCTACCGCTACCTCGAGTGAGACTTCATCTACTTCGTAGGTGTTTCCGAAAGGGCTGGTAGTTAGGGTTTTGTTGGTGCATTGTTGTAGCATTGAACCCTGGGTCTGCCCCTATGCCAACAAATGGTTCCGTTGCCGGGAACTAAAACTGTGATAGTTGGGAACTAAGAAAGAAGAGGCTTTGTGAAAAGATTCGACTGAAACTGTGATTGCTGGGAACTGAGTAAGAAGAATATTTTTGCAAAGACCTGACCTAAAACTGTGAAAGCTCTGTACGTAGATCTGTTTCCCTAGTGCGCAAAATTCCACTTGAGCTGTGAAGCTCTATGCCAAGAAGAGAGGTCAGATCTGAAGAAAAGAGGTAAGATCTGGAAGCTATGTACTCTGATAAAGGTAAGAATAGTGAAAAGTTTTAGATCTAAAAGACTTGTTCTCTGTAGAAGTAAGATAAGTGGAAATTTTTGTTTCAATAGTATGGATCTAGGTATGTTTGATAGATTCTATCCTAGCTTGAAAACTAGGGCACTAATAGATGAAAGAAGGTTTGATATGTGTATATCTGATAAGAATAGTGAAAGATATGTTATACCTATGCATAGAAAGAATGTTTGGACTAACAATTGGATGAAGGATCCTAGAAATAAATGTTTGCAAGATAGCTACTATGATCCTAGCACACAGTACAGGAAAGGCTAGGGATGATTTAAAAGAAAGAGAGGATTAACCCTCTGTTATAGTTGCAGAAAAACGAGACATCTTGCTAAGGAATGCTCTGAGAGAATACCTAGTTTCCTTTGTTGCAAAGCTATGGACCATGAAGTATTGGATTTCCCTAGAATGATTCCTAAGCTTGAAGAAATGAACATGAGACAAGAAAACCCTAGGGCAGATCCAGAAACTACGATTATGGCAGAACCCTAGAAAGAATTAGAGAAAGTATTGATACAGATGAAAGAAACCCTGAATGATCACTGACATATCTGTTTATCAAAGGTATTCAAAGAAAAAGAATGTATTGAAGTATGAATAGGAGGCTTCGACATTGACTGCATTATAGATGAGGAAACACAGGTGAATACCATGACTGAAAGAACTTGGGAACTTTTAGGGAAGCCTGCTATGACTCCTTCATTAGGAGGAATAGGAATATTCCAAGGAAAGATGATAAACCTATGTGGAAATCTCACCCATATACCTATGAATGGCAATGGGACTTAGACACAGGAGGATTTTGAGATTGTTAAATTTATTGAGAACAATGCCTCTTTTACCATGTTACTAGGAAAACCTTGGATTAAAAGAGATCAGGCCAGAAGGAAGGAAGAAGAAGAAGTTCTAGAGCAGAAGAAGCAAGAGTTAAAATATTTTATGACTAGAAGGATCGCACACTTGATTGAAGAACAAAAGAACAGATCAAAACTATTTAACACCAGAGACCCGAATGTCGAAGTTGCAAGAACACTAGAAGACCCACCGAAGATTGAAATACATATTCTAGATAAAGAATAAGTATCACCCTCAAATCTTAGGAAAGAATCTCAACAGTGCGAAGTGACTATGCCAAACACAGATAAGAATCAAAATGGAAAAAGGAATACCGAGACGAAGCTCACTGGAAAGAAGGATAGAAAACTAAGTAAGAAGAGAGGTAATATCGAAAAGCTACAAAAGGTTCCAGAGGGAACTTCACAGAGGGAAAATTTTCAAAATTGGAGCTTCACCAGGATAACAGAACAACGCCACATGGCACTTCGCCAGGGCAAAGAAATATAGCCGTTGGGGCCAATATAATCATTCGACTAACCCCCCTCCTCGAACAGGTAGAAAAGCATTTATGGTTCACCACCAGACCGTTGGACCATGTCGTAACAAACATAAAAGAGTTAAATGAAGGCTTCTCGCCTATCGCAAGAGATCCGTTTCCAAGTTATCTATTTATCCTGTCATGCCATGCCCTGAGAACACTTTTTATAACCATGAATCTGAGCCTATAGACTTGTTGATTTTACACAGTGATCATTGCGCTATTTCTCTGTATCCCATTGCAGTGTCTAAGTTACTCCTCGAACCTGATATTTCCAACCCCGAGCGTGTATGTCGGACAAGTTCAGCGTTGCAGAGAAAATTGTCGAAGAAGTTATGATCAACCTCATGAATGAAATATTTATGTCGATGTTTGCAGGTGTACAAGAATCATTGATGAGAGGATTGGAAGCCTCTCCATCTACTTCTTGCGGAGATGGATCATCCCGATCCTCAACAGAAAAGAGAACCAAGCACAAAGACAACCTAGCAAATGAAAAGCTAATTCCAACCATATTTCCTGATTACAACCCACCTCTGGCTAGCGCGGTGAATCATGATAGTGTGCCAAGATATTTCGAGTACACCATGGTCACTGCGTACCTCTCGAAGGGGATACGTGCAGTTTGAGTAGAGAAGGATAAGATCATAGCATTAAAGTTCAACGACTTCAACCTAGGAGATCGTAAGATCTATGGTATTCTTTCCCCATACAAGTACCTAACTAGAACAAAAGGGAAGAACTTGAAGATCATCCATCAATCGTGGACGATGAACCTCGTGTAGTCCACCCTGCTGAATGTCATGAAGATCCCAAAATTTAGAAGACATGAGGAAGTCAATGCATATGTCAAGCTGCTACTTTCGTGTTACCATGGCGACTACTTATGGCTAGACCTACACATTACAGTTGACCCAATGTTGATCCAGAGGATCATAGGACTGAGTATGCAAGGAACTGACCCACAAGACTTTTATCCAGGAAAAGCCGTAGATCGAACACTAGCACAGAATATCAAGGATACATATGGTGACGTTGAGAAGGGAACAAGAGGCTACAAGGAAGAACCGACCCATGTAGGTCAATGGATTTTTTGTTGACCTCACAGGGAAGTGCATGGAAGGCCTACAGATGAATTGGGTGAAGTACCTAGTTAACTAGTTGGAACTAGTCTTTTGAGAAGCACAGGATCAGGGTTATGAATTTCATTTCAGCTGGCTCCTGATCCTCATTAAATTTGTTGCCTGGGAGATGCTGGAAGGTGCGACCTTCCCAGATATAGAATCGTTCGAACCGCTCACTGTAAAGTTCGTTACCCTGTGGTATTCAAGTGACATGAACAAACAATGGCAGTCAAATGCGGTGTTTCATACATATTACCTCCAACTAAAGAGAGCCATCGAAGATGAGCCTCGCATGACTCCGAAAACCTTACGAAGGTTTTGACCTCTGATGAAGTTCAACGTAGATTGACACTTCATCTACATTACAACGCGAAAATATGAACATAAAGAGCAACTCCAATCATATTATAAGCTTACAGAATAAGACCTTGAGGAGATCACTAAGGAATGGTCCGCTGACCTCCTTATCCCCTCCAAACCTGTAGATATATCTAATCTTGACAGCCTAGAGGACACTCATAAAGAACAAAATACACCCAGAACCAGGAGACAGAAGAAGACTAAGGAGGTCCAAAATTTAAACAAAACCTCAGGAAAGACTGCTTCAGTGTCACCTGACCGAGGGGGTGATGATGAAGTACAAGATGAACATAAACCAGGCTAAGTAACACCGCCCAGAGATGAGGTTGAACCCTTGAAGAAGAGGAAGTTTTCCCCCCCGAAACCTTCTTCCTAGAAGAAATCGAAAGCCACCATGACCAAGATGCAGACTTTCCTCACCTCCGATGATTTTGACTTCATCATAGCAGCCATGAACGATGCTTCATTGGAAATAACAGAGAAACAAGGAGCGAAGCAGGAGGAAATGTATGATAGAATTGAAATTGAACTCCGAGGAGTACAATAGGCCCTTCAGTCTAGCCGCACAGTCTCCACTACGCCTCTGCCATTGGGAGAACCAAAGTTGGGAGATGACCTAGCCCAACTCCATCGACTAGCCGATACAGTCGAAGCTCACCTTCGATGAGCAGAAGAGGAAGCATAACAAGCCACCCAGGCTTTGATGCAAGTTCAAGGAGTACTTGTAGAACATTTCCGAGCTACAAAACAATAAACGATTGCTCTCCAAATGAGGTTCGATGAAGAAAAATCACAGATGCAGCAAGGAAAAGAAAAGTTTCTTGCGGAGAAACTCGAAGTGAAAGAAGCAGTCAGCAGAGCACTTCGTTCTATGAAAATCTTAGAAATAAAGGCAAAATACCAAGTCACGCAGCAAGTAGAGCAGATCATAGAATCTATCCAATAGATACAACAACACATAGCAGACTTAGAGCTCCGCACAGTTCCCAAGACTCCACAGGATGTAAGGGATCAAAGAGAAGAAATTTCTCGAAGTGTAGTGGAAAGGATAAAATCCCTTGCTATGGAATGTAAGAAACTCACCTATCACAGTGCCCAGACCTACGAGCAACTCACTGAGAACCCATAACTGAAGGCACTGGAGTCACATCTCCAAGAGGTGAAGTATCAAGTCGAAACGATATAGGTGCAGTTAAATCCCTTGTCATCTATGGAAATAATGAAGCGATCCCAAGACCAACACACCGCCCAAAAACAAATCCACACTATCTAGAGAATATTTATGGAAGTAACTCAAAGGCTCCAACCTGTACAAGATAAGGCCTACCAATTTTTCACAGAGGTCGAAGTCTACAGAGCTGAACTAGAGCAGGTTGTCACCGCAACTGAACAATGCCTAGAGGGACCTGTCAATGACATAGTCATCCAAGAGTTCGATGAACAAGAGGTTGTAGCACAAAAAAATGTCAAAGCAACTCGAGCCAATCTCAAGGCTTTCGAAGAAGAACTACCCATATCAGAGTGACTCAGGATGAGTCACAGGTGAGTGTTGGGGGCCTGTTGGCCCTTGACCAAGTTTTGGGAGATCCTTGGTCAATTTGACCTATTTTGGGACTTCGATAGCCTATCGAAGGTGGAGCGTAAGATAAAGCAGAGATCGAAGGATCTCATCCCCTTTTTGGGTCCTTTTTGGGATTTGGGATTATGTAATGGGTATGGGATGTCGTCCCATGGGTTTACCCATGCTTAGGCCTATTTTGTAAAGTATAAAGAGATGTATAGGCAATGCAAGAAAAGAGCAGTTACAAGTGGCTAAGTGCTATAATTGGATCTACATGATCAAAATCTGTAAGTGATTTGTGCATACTGTGTGATACTTGCAGAGCTAAGAGAAAGTCATTATAAGAGGCTGTGGAAGGCTTCGTGCTTATATCTACTCAAGGAAGGAAGATTTAGCTCGCTGCGCAGATCTCCTTTCCTATGCAGAGTATGGTTTTGAGGCTTTGTGCATGTAACCTATTGAATAAGCTAATAAAGAAGAAGAGTTGGTGGACATAGCCCCAGGGTGGGGGTGAACCACGTATATGTTGTGTTTCTCTACTTTGTGCGATGTGTTGATGTGTTTATGTCTTTACTTGCTAAGTTCTTTGATATAGATAGATAGATCTGTTTATTCTTTGTGTTAATGATGTATATGGATTTTAGATCTGACTTATGTGAATGTGCTTAGTGCTTGAATCTGCTATATCTAATCTACCTCTCTATGATAAGTGCTTAGATACATCAGATCTGAATGAATTATGCGATGCTTTATTTTATCTGCGGAGTAAATAGTGGTTGATTATTGATGAACTATCAATGCTAAGTGCTCTGTTAAGTATTACAATCACATATCTGTGTCCCAGCTAAGGTTGTAGACATCTGAGTCCTACAAGCACCCTTGCCTCTACCTCGGGTGAGACTTTTTCTGCTTCGCAGGTGTTTCCAAAAGGGTCGGTATTTAGGGTTTTGTTGGTGTGTTGTTGTAGCGTTGAACCCTGGGTCTGCCCCTGTGCCAACAACCACCCTATCCAGACTTGTGCCTCTTCTACTGTGAATGCAACTACTGTAGTTACTGCTCCTTAGACTTTTTCCCTCCTTCTACTGAGTGAGAGTGTGTCCAGATGAGGAGAGCCTAACCTCTATTTATGCTATTTTTCCAAGGTGTATTTTCATGTGGAGTCGACCTCACTTTCTGGAGCCTTTTAATACTTTATTATTATTCTCTTTGGGTCGACTTCTCTTCTAGGTTTTTCACACATATGTTTAATGGTTCTCTTACTTCCAGAATATTTATTTTAAGTACAAATGTTGCACTTGGAGGTTAATACCTTCTGCAACTACCAAAACACCAACATCAATTCCTCTTTCAAGACATATACCATATTGCAAGATCAACTCATATTTATGGGTTTCAAGTATTTTAGAAGTTAAATAAATAAAGCTTCCAAGATGGGAATCCAAAGCATAATTTCCAAGAATATGGAATTCTAAAGATCAAGGTTCATTAGTTGCATAAAGCTCTATTATTTTATGTTTCATATACTTTTCTCTCTCTATCTTGATTTTGTTTGGTTTTGTGTTCCAAGATAGCTAGAGATAAGACCAATATAATGCAAAGTAACCTTCCAAAATTTTTGACCAATATCGACTAAGTAGAAGACCATATGGATTTGGAATATCCACCACAAATATATCAATAACTTGATGAAATTTGGGATTGAAGTTATTCTAATCACGACATCTTTTAACTTACCAATTAATTTTACCTCAGATCTATCCAACTGAATAATATGAGTTGAAAACTTGGTTAGAGTTTCATTTAATTTATTACACACCGAATATGGCATCACATTCAAAGAGGCTTCAGAATCAACTAAACAATTTTGGATGTTTTGATTGAAAATATCAAAATTTAGGAGAAATGGAGGCGTTAAGGACTTGGATTTTTTCCCAAGAAGAGCATCATTTATAACTACTTTTTGTGCACCATTATACATTGTTTTTCTCACAATCTTAATAGATGTAGAGGGATTCTTCTTTTCTTCCTTCAGAGCATTTAACAAAAGTTTTCATTGCTGCAAAATTTTGCACAAATTAAGAATAGAAATATTTTCTTTAGTTTTCTTGATATCATATACTACATTATATTCCATAGGCTCTATTTGCAGAGTTGCAACTCTAGGTAAGATAGAAAACATCTACCATTTGGGTTGACATTTTAAGTTTTCCTCGTGGTTTGAGGAACAAATGGTTGTAACTGAGTAGGATCCCCCTTACTTATAGTTTTCACTACTAAACTTTCCACCATCACTTCATCATCATTAATCAAATTTACCCCAGGTAACATATCCCATAACACCATAGATATTTCATGAATATGCTTAGATGACTCTTCATTTGAAACTCTCTTGAATGTTCACTGACTTCCTCAACTTGAGAATATCCATCTAATAATCCGTTGGCTACTAGATTCATAGAATTTATCCATTTTGGACATGTCTCTTAGAATGGTTTTCCTAATAATAGTTACAATATTTATCCATAGCTACTTCTTCTAGATCAATGTTTATATTTCTAGGGGTGAATCAATGGATTTGGGGGGGGAAGACTATCTGAAAAATGGATTGTATAGCCTTTGGTTCAAGGTTCCTTTGCTAAAACTTCTCTTCATATCAATTATTTCATTTGAATTTTTTTTAATCATCCTCTACATGCTTTCCATGTCCACGGACTCCTTCTCTTTACTATCACTGGGATGTTTTGTTTGGGGTCTATTCAAAATAAGATTCCTTTTGGTTGGATTTATTTCCTTCTTTCCTAGATTGATGCAACCACCAACTGTCACTACACACAAACCTATAACTATATACAAAGAAAAGAAAGGGACAGTTAGAGATTATGCTCGAGAAATACCCGAAGGAAAAATTATATTAAATCATCAATCCTGTATCTCTATTTAGCGTACAAATGGTCCCTCATACAACTACAAGTGACCATAACAATTATTACATAATTATATGGTTGGTTCAAACCATCTCCACAAATATCTCCACAATATATCCATGAATCTCTTAACTCATCTCCTAGAATCTCTCAAGAGATATCCATCCCTAACTCCTCTCATTTCCCTTCATCTCTCAAACTCACATAGACTTCTTAAATTAGTCTACCTCATTACAAATCCATCATTTAATTTATTAATTATTTATGATCACAAGTAAGATTTATTTCATCATACTCCTCCATTAACCAATACTTGTGATCCCATTAGGCCATCATCATCTTTAATATTCTCTGGTCTTGTTTCCATCTTCAGTGTTCTTCGACCTTTGGTATTATACCTTCCTCATCCTTGATCTTCTTCATATTGTACATGTAAACATAAACAATGTTTGTTGAATTTCATATAAAAGAGTAGTCATCCACCGAAATACATTGGTTTCCAGATACTATATCTATCGGTTCTCTTTGAAATTATTTCTTGTACATGGTTCATCAACCATTGTTCCATCATAAGTTTGCATACCTATACCTTTATCCCCCTTGTGTCACCATAATTATTATCCTCATCTTGGATTTTCAACATACTCTTAGAGTATGGCTATGCAGGGGGGATAAAGGTATCCCCCTGCTCCTGCATCATAGAGTAGTTTGTTCTTCCTTACACCCTTTCATTTCAAATTCAATTTTCTTATCTTCCACAAAATTCAATTCTAAAGTGTTTCTACCACCTCATTTAACAAAAATCGAAATCGGTGCCAGAAGAGCATTAATATAAACTTTGATTTGAAATTCTTGGGTAGAAGTGGTACCTTCTTGGAACTTATTTAAAACTGTGGTGAATTTATGATTGTAATATTTAACTTTCTCCTTATTACCCATGACTAAAGAAAAAAATTATTCCATTAGATCTCTAGTAGTAGTTTCTTCCCCAAATTTATCTATAAAATCCTTTTGAAAGTCTTCCTAGTTAGCAATTGATCCTATAGGTAGATTGATATACAATTTTGATGATGAATTTTCAAGAGTACAAGGAAAGAGGTGAAAAAATACATCTTCATGTTGCACATTCATTAGTTTGAAGGGAAGGATAAACTTCTTAATGTGATCTTCACTAGCTATTTTAGGATCATATTTAGTAGTAAGTGATCAAGATTATTTGGTAAATTATGAAGAATCACAAGTAAGTCCAGAGCATCTTGGTCCAACCATGGATGATTATAATTTTGGTTGTTAGCGATTGTATCATCAAGATCCGAGTTAGACCTGTATGAATTTGAATTTGAGTTTCCTTGATAGTCAGAGTGTATTCTTTTTGGTGGAGTTATAACAGGTGTGTTAGGATTAGAAGGAATTAAAATAAAAGGTTGAACAATTTCCTATAGAGATAATTCCACCAAATGTTCTACTGTATGAACCAAGGTATGTTCACGCATTGAAAATATGGTTCTAGTAGTGTTTATTTCATGAGGGAGAAAAGGAGCTACATGAAACACACCAATTTGCTTGGAATAAGCTCAAGTAACATTCTTGAAATCATTTACTTCCTCATTAATTGATACTACTTACAAGATTGACTCAATCTAATTTCTAGTATTATCCAAGTCATGAGGTGTTATGTTCTTATAATTTTGACCTTCAGAATGAGGAATTTTTTAATATGGGTTGTTTTCACAACTTGCGATACACATGCCCTCCTTCTAGTTGTGAGATAATTGGGTGGAAATAAATATGAAACAAAGAACACAGTGCTCCATATAGAATATGAAGACAAAATTTAAAATATTAGAGGTGGCGTCTAAAGACATCATTACAACACTTAAGCAGAACACACTATAATTAGAAAATCACAATGCATATTGCACATATTGATGTACATGATCATGTGCAATCTCAAATAATTTCATATCAATAATGACCCAAGGGGTCTTCTTTTATAGTCTCAATATCCAACCGATTCCCACATAATCGAGAAGATCTTGTCCACAAACAACGACTAACCGTTACAGTTATTCCCACAAAATATGCTATGGGAAGTCTTCTTGTCGGGACTTGACCCAAACAACTATCTGTACAACTCATATTTGAATGCAGGGCTAGTCAATCCACTACCTGACTAACTTCAACTTCTAGTCAATTGTCTGACTGACATGCATGTCGACTACTCGACCAATTGTGTCTAGATGTAGGTGGACCACTCGACCGACTGAACCTAGAATATGTATGATGAACCATCAATGCTTGATGTTCCATCACCCCCTATCAACACACAACTTTGAAGGTTCAAGAGGTGAAATTACATCACTTGAACACCCCCCCCCTATAATTTCATCTTCCCAAGCCCAAGAAAAGTGAGGATATTGATGAATCTGGCTTCAGCTAAAGGTTTAGTGAAGGTATCAACAACTTGATTTTCAATACGACAATATTCAAGAGAAAAATTTCATCATGAACTATTTTTGTAAATAGTGAGCATGGATCTCAACATGCTTCATCTTACTGTGAGTAACAATTTTGTAAGCAACATGTATGGAAATTTTATTATCACAGAAGAATGTAGTTGAGGCCTGAGTAGTAAATCCAAGCTCACCCAAAAGTTGACGAATCCAAACAGATTCAGTACCTTCTTGAATAACACCATGATATTCAACTTTGGTAGTCAATAGAGAGATTGCCTTCTATTTCTTACATGACCACACCAAATGCTCAACACTATAGAGAAACACATACCTAGAAGTGGAATTTCGTTCATCTCCATCACCAACCTAGTCAAAGTCGGTGAAGCTGACTACGAAATGTAAACTATGACAATATTTGATACCAAAATGAGTGGTACCCTTCAGATATCTAACAATGCGTTTGACTGGTTTCGAGTGGATTTCTCTTGGATCCTGCATGAATAGAGAAAGAACACTAATAGAAAAGGAGATATCATGATGACTATGAGTAAGATAAATAAGATTTAATTGTCTATAGAGTGCAACATTGACATCGGGTGTTTGATAGGTTTTAGTCAACTTCATTATAGACTGAAAATAAGTGGCACAAGGCTTGCAATCAACCATATTGAAATGTGTTAATATATCCATTACATATTTGTATTGAGAAATACATAAAAAAATCATCACACAGTGGTAATATTTGAATACCTAAAAAATAATGTGGAGTGCCAAGATATGCCATGTCAAAGGAGTCATGACGTTGTTTCTTCAATCTAAATATGAGAGCATTAGTATTTAAATTAATGATTAAGTCATCAAAATATACAACAAAAATCAAGGTGTTTTCTTTGGAGTGTAAAACATACAAGCCATAATCTGATTCACACCGTTTGAAGCTCAGTCAATGAAATAAACTATCAATCTTAGCATACCATGCCCGAGGAGCCTACTTTAAACCATAAAGTGACTTCTTGAGTCAACATACCAAATTGGAATCTCTCACAATTCCAGGTGGTTGTTCCACGTAAATTTCTTTATATAGGTCTCTATGAAGAAAGGATCTCTTTACATCCATCTGATGAATCTGCCATCCAAATGAATCTTCCATCCAAAGCGAGCAACGAGGGAAAAAATAAGTCAAATATAATTCATCTTTGCAACGAGGGAAAATGTTTTAGTGTAGTCGATCCCTTCTTGTTGAGAAAATACATTCACAATGATGTGAGCTTTATGTCTCTCAACAACACCTATTGGACACATGGACCACACTGAGAGGGGGGGGGTGAATCAGTGTAGGGATCTTTTTCAACTTCTCTTCACAAAACTCCATAGTTAGTTATCACCATTTACTCATCACTTATTACTATCATTTATAACCGATTAAATGTGAACATATATCAGAAACATGTAACAAAAACATATATCATCAATAATTCATCACCACAAAGAACACAAAGAACACAAGATGTATGTACAATTTCCTTTTTATTACAGACTACAATCCTTGGGTTATCAGTAACAACTGAATAGTGTACAACTCTACAACAACACTAGCTCTACAATGCAAGAATCATCTTACACAACTCAACACTAGCTGAGAGGATGATTCAATCCTCAACATATACTAATCTGTCAATAGGTACATGACCTGTTAGTAGTGCAGCATGCGTATGTACACACCCTACTAGTAGTACAACTCATGTATGTATGCGTCCTGTCTGTACTAGAAAATGCACATGCCTTATGAACAATTAGGATTTTGTCTCATTGAAAAACTCAGATCCTATGCAGTCTTTAGTCAAATCCACTTCTTCCTTTCACTGTCCAGTCTATACCATAACCAATCAAAAAACATGTATGCTTTCCAATAACTTACTCATGCTCCTCAACCATACAATATGAATGTTACTTAATCATGTATAAGTAACCAGTATACTATGGAAACCATATCAGTACTGAAACATAAAAGTGTTTCTCACTCAATCAATCAACCACATAAACCATGTCACAACATCCATACCAAGAATGCCTTAATCATTCACCATACCATAAGCCAGAGTATCCATCAAAACAATCATGTAACCATACCAGAACTTTTATGGAATATTTGAGCCCATAGAATGAAGATATGGAAATTGCTTCAGACTTCAAGAACATGGAATCAAATCACACTCAAGTATTCATGAATTCCTCCAAATGTATGCGGTCTGTCGTCCTTCAACCCGTGTGTGTACG
This sequence comes from Picea engelmannii, assembly GCA_009831015.1. Lineage (NCBI taxonomy): Eukaryota > Viridiplantae > Streptophyta > Pinopsida > Pinales > Pinaceae > Picea > Picea engelmannii. The sequence continues at coordinate 63,200 of ML793485.1, read as the reverse complement.
TGCTTTGGCTCACTGCAGCCTATGTATGTATGCTCTCTGGCACACTGCTGCTCGCGTACTCCTTCAAAAACTAGGGTTTATGAACTTCCAAAATTTTTTCCATCAAGATCTCAGACTTACAAAAACTTTGATGCATCCGTGAGATCCTCCAGTCAATCTCTCTCTCAGAATAGATCTTCAATATATGTTGAAGAGATTCCTTTACAAGAATCCCTTGCCTCTTAATTATACTCTCCAAGTAGCTTCCTTAGAAGCATATTCTTGGCCACTTTGTCCAAAGAGTCACATATGTCCAACTTTTTCCAATTTTCCACTTGTCCATATATCCAATAGCCACTTGTCCACTTAACCCACTTTCCTCATTTTAGGTTTAACCCTCTTATAACCACTTTCCATAATTATAAAGTTCTCCATTTACTTTATTATTTAAATAATCCTCTTTGAATTTATCACTTCACTTTATTATTTAAATGATTTATTCTTTGTAAGAACTTTGACTTCTTTGACCTTTTGGGGCTTCTAGCCATCATATGAGGGTCCTTCAACTTTGTAAGGCCATAACTCTCAAATTGTGAGGAGTTATGTGATGTTCCACATACCACCAGAAATGGCATGAAAAGCACTATCCATCTAGGATATTTTCACTGAAAAATTCACTGATCTTCATCTCATTATTCCACAATTAAACATGGGTTCTCTAACCATACTTCTAGGATAACTCAACTGCAAAGCATCTTCCCGTGAGGGATTTCACCATAAGGGGACAAATTTGGAGTTCATCCATTTGCACTTCCTATCACTCATTAAAAGACAATAATGAGTCATATTTATATCAATCCAACTGGAATAACCCATGACAATACATCATTATGGAATTGTCCCTTTGTCATTGATTCCATGAATGATCACATGATCCAATGATCAATATCAAGACATCAATGAAAACACATCAATACATCTTCATATATGCATAATATGAAAACATATTGATCAATCCATTAACAACAATGACAATACATACTTCATCGATATACTGTGACAAGACATTGTTCCTTTGACATCAATCTTTTGAATGACAACATGATCCAACAATCTCCCCCTTTGGCATTAATGGCAATACCAACATTGATGTCAACACCAATCATTGATGGAAACATGTAGACATGGCATTTCTCTTCATCAATATTCATCTCAATCACATCAATGTGACTATCTCTCCCCCTTTGACATCAATGGAAAAGGGTAGTTCTCTCCTTGGGGATGCTCCCCCTGCCTGAACTCTCCTTAGGGTTGCCCCCCTTTCCTAGAAGCCTTTGATCTTCCTATGAATAATATATCCTCTTTGAACAAGGGATATCACTCTGATGTAATACTAAAGATATATCGCTCATGCTCCCCCCGTGACCATCGCTCCCCATGGAACTATGCCTCTGTTCTCTTTCTCCAAGTATAGAGATATTTTTCCAAGTATTTATCTTTGCATCTGATAAATATCTCCTCCCAGAATCATGGGAAGAATAATGACTCCCCCTATCATCTTTGAAATATGAAAAATATGATGCCACTGCAATATGCATCTGCTGCAAATGCTACTACTCAACCGAAATATAGATCAAATGCTCTTTCTATGATGATCCTTGGACTTGTCCATGCATCAAACGCGTGCCATACTATACATAATGAAGCAAAATATATGTCAACAATGAATAGAGAACAAAACATCAACCACGTACTTGTGTGCTAACCGTGCACAACATCCATGTACATCAACCATGTACATAGGAAGTGCATCAAACATGCACCAATACCAAAACAAGATGAACTATAATCAAAATGTGTCCTCATACATGTATGCCATATCCATGATAAAACATGTGCCAACCATACTTCTAGTAGGTGCCTTTAACAATGTACCAAAAGTGTACCAATCATGCATCAACTATAGATCAAGTTATGAATAACCAATGATGTATAACATGAACACCTCATAAAATCATCAACTACATGTCCCAAAATTTAGCTCAACCATATGCCAAATGCATGCACCAAGAAATCCAACAAATATGCCTCCAATAATACGTCATAAGTTATATCAAGGGAACTCAAAATATGTACCATCCATGTACCCTAAAATGTTTGTCTCAACCTCCATTCACTACATCAAATACTAAACATCCAAAGATACATGTACTGAAAGTGCGTCTCAATAGATCAATGAAATCTCTAGCTAGCCTCATCATGATATATCTCATTACCAATGTGCCATAACTTCATTATCACAACCAACATTGTTCCTCAACAGAAAAAATGTCTCAATCCACACTCTAGGGTTAGTACCATGCATCCAAGATAGTATTTCAACACTCAACCATATGTCACCACGATACATACATCAATTATGTATGCCAACACATAATCATGAAAACCTGCAACAAACAATGTCAGACCCTACAACAAACCATGTCAGACCCTGCAACACAGAGTTATACCATCATACCATGTTGCAACTCATATGCATAGCCTTTTCCCCAAGTATTTTACCATAGATACACGACCTGATATACATAGAACTCACGTATGTACATGACCTATTCTTAGGTCAGCTCGCGTATGTACTTGGTTGTTATCAATGTAACCCATGTATGCTTATGAAGATGTCAAACTTGAGCTTCCCTTAAGGCTGCCACTTTGTTATGATTGATCAGTCTTCTTCACCCACTTCTAAAGGTGTCCCAAATTCTCATAACTTGAACTCTAAGCTACCATCTTTTCAAAAATGTCTTTCTTGCTAACTTCGTGATCTCTTCTAGTCATGCTATATGAAGAATTCCTCATGGATTGTCTTCTTGTGTTCCAATAATCCTGGGATTTTTGGCCAAATCCACTACAACTGCAACATCTCATGGTGTGACAATGAGTAGCAATGTGTCCTACTTGATTACATGTCCAACACCTTATGGTGTTATGAAATATTTCACTATATCTCCTTGCATAATATCTACATTCCAAATCTTTGTGACCATATTCATTACATGAGTAACAATGACCATGAAAAACATTTTCATACCTTTGCTTTGCTATCCATCTTGAAGGTGTCTCTCTTCTTTGAGGTGTAAATATGGCTTCTTAATGTCTTCCTTTCTTTGTTCTTTTGAATCCTTCCCTGCCTTGTGTATATGGTTGACTTGCAACACTGGATCCATCTTTTGAGAGTGAGGGACTTACCTCATGCTTCTTTGAGGCACTTTCTTCAACATGTATAGCTTCTTTGTTGTATCCAATACTTGATTTATCATTTGGTTATCTTTGACTATCCAAGATCTCATTCAAGATTGTTGAGCTATTCAAGAATTTGTTTGACTTCTCTACTCTCTTTCTAATACCAACAACTTCAACTTCCAACTTATGACACGACTCTTCCTTTTTGTTTACTTGATTCTTTAGTAATTCCTCTACCCTTTTGGATTCTTCAATTTGGGTCTTGAGATGGATATTAACTTGAAGACTTTTGCTAATATCATCATCTACCTTCCTGTTTCCTTCTATTTCATTCTTTAGTCTTTTGATCTCTTCTTCTTTTTCTTCTAATTGAGACTTCTTACTTTCTTCTTGTTCCTTGAGCATTTTATTTAGTTTCAAAATATGATTTTGATTCTTAGTGTTCTCCAAAAGATAGCTATAGTATATATAACTATGGTCATAGTTGTATTCATATAGACCCCAATCAACTTTCTTTTTCATCTTTTAAAGTTCTTCTTCTACTTCTTCCATGGGATAATCATCATTTGATTCTTCAAAAACTATTTCTAGATCTTCTTCTTCACATGTAGAGAAACATTCAGCATCATCACATTTAGAATCATTGCAATCAAAGGTTTTTAGAGATTCTTTGCCTTCATTGTTCTTGATCGAGTTTTCTTTAGTGTCTTCCTTCTTTCTTTGGTATGTATCCTCTAGCTTTAGCCATAGATCCTTGGCGGAAGTACATTTTTCCATTCTCTCTTTGATAGAACTTGAGATTCCATTGAGAATGGTCTTGAGAGCCAATGAATCGTTCTTCTTATATTCCTTTTGAGCTGCAAACTTTGACTTGTTCTTCAATGGAACTGATCCACCAATGGATGCTTTCCAAACACCTTCTCCTTTTTCCTTCAAATGCACTTTCATTTCTATTCTCCATGTTGAATAATTTTCCTCATCAAGGATTGGAACTTCACCATCCATTTGTGTGTCCATGGATCTCCTCTAATATTGTTAAGACTTATAGTGAAGGCCTACTAAGAGGGGCGGGGGGGCGGGTGAATTGGTGTAGGGATATTTTTCAAATTCTCTTCACAAAAATCCTTAGTTAGCTATCACCATTTACTCATCACTTATTAATGTCATTTATAACCAGTTAAATGTGAACATATATCAACAACATGTAACAACAACATATATCGTCAATAATTCATCACCGCAAGGAACACAAAGAACACAAGATGTATGTACAATTTCCTTTTTATTACAGACTGCAATCCTTGGGTTATCAACAACAACTGAATAGAGTACAACTTTACAATGCAAGACTCAACTTACATAGCTCGACAACAACTGAGAGGAGGATTCAATCCTCAACATATACCAATCTTTCAACAGGTACACAACCTGTCAGTAGTGCACCACACATATGTACACGCCTTACTAGTAGTACAACTCGCATATGTAGATGTCTTGTATTTACTAAAACATGCATATGCCTTCTGAACAATTAGGGTTTTATCTCCTTGAAAACCTTAGATCCTTTGTAGCCTTCAGTCACATCCACTTCCTCCTTTCACTGTCTAGTCTATACCATAACCAATCACAACACATATATGATTTCCAACAACTTACTCATGCTCCTCAACCATATAATATGAATGTTACTTAATCATGTATAAGTAACCAATATACTATGGAAAACATATCAGTAATGAAACATAAGAGTGTTTCTCACTCAGTCAATCAACCACATAAACCATATCACAATAGCCATACCAAGAATTCCTTAAGCATTCACCATACCATAAGCAAGATTATCCATCAAAACAATGATGTAACCATACCAGAACGTTTATGGCATATCTGAGCCCATAGAATGCAGTTCTGGAACTTGATTCAGACTTCAAGAACCTGACATCATCTCACACTCAAGTCTTCATGAATTCCTCCAACTGTACATGCTTTGTTGTCCTTCATCCTGCATGTGTACGTGCTCTGGTACATTGCAGCCCATGTATGTACACTCTTTGGCACACTGTTGCTCGCGTACTCCTTCAGAAACTAAGGTTTATGAACTTCCAAAAATTTCTCAATCAAGATCTCAGACTTACAAAAACTTTGATGCATCCATGAGATCCTCTAGTCAATCTCTCTCTCAGAATAAATTCTCAATATATGTTGAAGAGATGTATTTACAAGAGACCCTTGCCTCTTATTTATACTCTCCAAGTAGCTTCCTTATAAGCATATTCTTGGCCACTTTGTCCACATAGTCACCTATGCCCAATTTTGTCCAATTTTCCACTTGTCCATATATCCAATAGCCACTTGTCCACTTAACCCACTTTCCTCATTTTAGGGTTAACCCTCTTATAACCACTTTCCATAATTAGGAAGTTCTCCATTTACTTTATTATTTAAATAATCCTCTTTTACTTTATCAATTCACTTTTTTATTTAAATAATTTATTCTTTTTAAACACTTTGACTTCTTTGACCTTTTGGGGCTTGGGGCTTCTAGCCATCATATGAGGGTCCTCCAACTTCGCAAGGCCATAACTCTCAAATCATGAGGATTTATGTGACGTTCCACATACCACCAAAAAGGGCATGACAAGAAATATCCATATACGATAGTTTCACTGAAAAATTCAACGATATTCATCTCATTATTCCACAATTAAGCACAGTTTCTCTAACCATACTTCTAGGATAACTCAACCGCAAAGTGTCTTCTTGTGAGGGATTTCACCATAAGGAGAGAACTTTGTATTTCATTCATTTGTACTTCCTATCACTCATTACAAGACAATAATGAGTCATCTTTATATCAATCCAACTGGAATAACCCATGAAAATACATCATTATGACATTGTCTCTTTGTCATTGATTCCATTCATGATCACATAATCCAACGATCAATATCAAGCCATCAATGACAACACATCAATCCATCTTCATATATGCATCATATGACAACATATTTATCTATCCATTAACAACAATGACAATACATACTTCATCAATATACTATGATAAGACATTGTTCCTTTGACATCAATGATAACATGATCCAACAACACCTTCAAAGGTAAATTTGGTCCTGTAGACCCATCGACACTTCAAAATGTTATTTCCATGTGGTCAGGGAACTAAGTCCTATGTTTGATTCTTTGACAAGGAATCAATTTCAGATTTCATTGCTTGTTCCCATTCAGGTCAACCTTCAACTTCTGACTAGGAAAACAGGTCAGAAGTTTCAAGAACATGAGTCATCAAGGAAACATTGGCATGTTTCTTTTTAATTTGAGTTTGTCTTCCATGGGAGGCATCTCCAACATCAAATCCAATGACTTCAATTGTCTTGGAATCCCATCGGGGAAGACAAGAGATAGATGAATCGTGATGCACGAAAATGGGTGGATTAGAAGTCAGAGGGTCTTTAGTAGATGGACCAGTCGGAATATATGACGTCGAATTAGTCGACATAGAGATTGAAAAGTGATTCGAAACAAGTGGATTCGATGAACCAATCAAAGGACTAAAGAGAAGAGCAGGAGAACCAGTGTCCAATAAAATATCAAAGGGATCATCCTACAAAAAATCCAGAGGAGGATTTCATCAACTTAATTCTGAAAGACTTCCCATCAAATTGAACATTACGTTGAACAATGATCTATAATCATATGAGATCAAATAGTTGATAGGATTTTGACTCTTGAAAGTATCCCATAATGATGCAAGCATGACTCTTTGCATCCAATTTCTTTTGAAAATCATCAGGAATGTGGGCCCACACAACACATCCAAACACATAGAGGTGGCCAACAAAAGGTTTCTTCCCATACAACCATTCGATTGGAGTCATGGAAGGAACAACTCAAGTGGATATGCAGTTGAGTATATAGTTTGCACAATACACTGCTTCATCCCATAAGCGAGGGGGTAGATCTTTAGCCTACAAAATAAATCTATCCATCTTGACTAATGTTTGATTCTTATGTTTTGAAACTCCATTATTCCATGGTGTGTGAGGAACCAACCTCTGCTAGTCAATACCATATATAAGTAGGCATTATTCAAAGAGTCTATTGACACACTCACCACCATTGTCATATCTCAAGCACTTAATGGGTCGACCACATTTCTTTTTAGCAAAGGCCCCAAATCCTTTGAACTTCTCAAAGACAAGATTTTTATTTTTCAAGAAAAAGACCCATGTGAAATGAGAGAAATCATCAATGAATGGAAAAATGTACCTTGCACCTTCCATTGAAGGTAAGTTGATAAAATAAACATCACTATGAACCAGTTCTACTAGGTTCTTTTCTTGCCACGCTTATCCAGATTCGAAAGGTTACTGATGATGCTTTCCAAGTATGCAATCCTTACATAAACCTTCAAGAGGAAACACTTTCAGTAGAACAATAACCATGTTCTGAGTTACAAGTTCCTGCAGACTACATAAATTTAGATGTCTGAATCATTCATGCCAAATTTGAGTTCTCTCATCAGTGTGAGAAATGAGTGCAGTCGATTCCAATTCAGGTCGATTCGAGTCATGAAACTTTTATAAGGTGTCCATTGGGTCAAAAATACTATAAAAAACAATCGAATTTCATTTCTTCATGTCCCAAACATAGAACCGATCTGGCCAAAATTACATAATCTTACCGGTCTGAGTCAACTTAGCAACATAAAAAAGATCAGTATTGAGATTTGGTACATGATAGACATTGACAATTTTACCATGTCAACAAGCTACATCACCTTGACTAGAAACATCCAAAGAAAAATAACCAACAACATATATTCTACTTTCTTCGTCTTTATTCAGTCTCAGGAATAAAGTGGCATCCTTTGCCATGTGATGAGTGCACCTGGAGTCGACAACCCATTCAGTCTGTGCCATATGAGACAAGAAGGCCTGATAAGTCTTGACTTGGAACTTAGGTGAAATTATCAGGGGTCAGAATATAGTCAATGCATCTCCTTCAAGCCTCTAAATCGTCTCGCTTCTTGAAGCATTTATTCTCAATGTGTCTAGTATTTCCACAGTACCAACATGTATTCTTATTTTGACTTCGTTGTGGTTATCTCTGGGGTCCTTGATCAATATATGCAAGTTTCTATGTAGAAACATTAGTATACACTCTTTTCTTGGAACCCATCTTTCCCTTACTCTTGAGAAAATGATTCTGGTGTTTAGTACCAAGATTTCCTTCTTCCAACAATCTATGTTGATCGGTGATCAAAATTTCACAAAAAAGTTCAAAGGAGTAGTCCTTACCATCTTGATTATGTTCTAGCCAAGTGATGCATAAGGTCGATACAAACACATCAAAGGTTTTTCTCAAATTTATCAGGATCAACTCAATGCATTGTCCATCTTTCTTCTTGTAGCCTTCTCCACATTCACTCAATTTCAATTGAAGTTCCTTAACACATTCCAAATAGTCCTCCATTCTCTCAAAGGAATGAAGATTGAGAGAGATCAACTCTTTCTCTAACTACATGATGTGGCTTTCATCAACTTAGTCAAACAAGGTCTTCAACTTCTTCCAGACCAAATGCAGAAAATCAAGTCCGTCGAGATGAAAACACATTTCTCATGAGATGTAGGTCATGATGACCCATACAACTTCATCCTTCTTTACATCAATTATTTTTTTTTTCAAAGCGTCTATTGGATCTCGGATCACAACCTTGGTATACTGCCACAGTCCCTTACGTTTCAACAAAGTATCCATATCTAGAGCCCATACTACATAATTTGATCTTTTCATAACAGTAGGATTGATATTCGAATCCATCTTTGATATCTATACAGACTATTTTTTTTTCAATAAGTTCCAATCATAAAACCATCTGCCCAGAATCAATTGCACAACAAATCTGACTCTGCAAGGAAAACAAATAATATTTCAAGGTTTTAAACCATCGAATTTAATACCATGTTGGAGAATGGGGTGGAACTCAATTTGAAACAAAGAAAACAACTCTGCAGATAGAAGAGGAATTTTTTTTTTTGAAGAAGAGAGGTGGCATCTAAAGACACCGTTAGAAAACTTAAGCAAAACACACTATGATAAGAAAATCATAGTGCATATTTCAAATCTTGATTTGCATGATCATACGTAATATAAAATTATTTCATATCACTAATGACCCAAGGGGTCTTCTTTTATAGTCTCAATATCCAACTGATTCCCACAAAATATGAAAGATCTTGTCCACATACAATGAATGACAGTTAGAGTTGGTCCCACAAAATATGCTATGGCAAGTCCACTCGTCGGGACTGGAATTGACCAACTATCCTTCCAACTCATAGTCAAATGCAGGGATGGTCAATCCACCACCTGACTATCTTCGAATGCTGGTCGACTACTTGACTGAATGTGTCGAGATGTAGGTCGACCTCTCAACCGACTGAACCTAGAAGATGTGTGATGAACCATCAATGCTTGATGTTCCAACACTAGTTTCAATTCTATTGAGGGGGATGGATTCCCAAATATCAATAGTAGGGATTAGACACCCAAGGATGAGGCTTAATTAGACTCCTCCATGTTTGGTGTGGAATAATCCTTCGATTTGATGGTCCGACAACTGATTGATGGGATTTAATATTTCTCCTTTTTCTTTTCATGTTTTCCAATTTTATAAAATAACTGTAGAACGTAAAGTAATCTAATAGATTTAAAACAAAATTTTCATGTAGGATAACATATAAGAACATTAAATGAATACGAAACACAATGTGTGATCCTCTTGGAAGTAATTCCTCTAAGAAATTTCTACTGCATAATAACATTCAAGAGTTATAGATAGTGTAAAGTTCCAATACTACAATGATTTCTGTATTTGGAAATCCACTCTTATGTTAATATCCAAATGCCATGATATTCCTCACTGTAAGCCTTTTAAATTCCTTTGATGTACTCAATCTAGTCATACATTTTGGCTTGTCTATCATGCCATTTCATGATATATTTTTGTACTACTAATAGTTATAGAGTCTCTTCTTGAAGCTCTTCTATCTTGGCAATGAAAATCATTCTTATCTTCTCATGTTTAATGTCTTCTTCAAGGATATTAGACTCATCCCTATTTGGTGTGGAATAATCTTTCGATTTGATGGTCCGACAATTGATTGATGGGATTTAATATTTCTCCTTTTTCTTTTCATGTTTTCCAATTTTATAAAATAACTGTAGAAAGTAAAGTAATCTAATTAGAGACCTCCTTGTTTGGTGTGGAATAATCCTTCGATTTGATGGTCTGACAAATGATTGATGGGATTCAATATTTCTCCTTTTTCTTTTCATGTTTTCCAATTTTATAAAATAATTGTAGAAAATAAAGTAATCTAATAGATTTAAAAGAAATTTGTCATGCATGATAACATATAAGAACATTAAATGAATATGAAACACAACGTGTGATCCTCTTGGAAGTAATTCCTCTAAGAAATTTCTACTTCATAATAACATTCAAGAGTTATATATAGTGTAAAGTTGAAAAATATGAAAATAAAATACCCAAAATTAATTCAACATTTTTTTCAAAAAATAATAACTAATAAAGAATTCACCAAGAATAATAGCAATTCATTCAATCATGTAAGATAACTTAGCATCAATTGGATTTTTTATTGGATGACTGAGACATTTAAACAACAATAGAATAATCCACGACAAAGAATAAAGGTACATAAATTCCTCGACAAAGCAAAAAAAGCCTTGGCTCGAATAAGAGTTTATGAAATTAGCTTTGAAATAGTTCGTTGCTACAATATTTGAAAAAAATCACCTCAGAGCCAAAAATCTCTTTCTAAGCGATCGATGTCCTCAGTTTATAATTATAATTACAAACTTTAAGTAGTATTTAAAGAAAAAATATGAGAGTTAAAAATATTGCATGTCTTTTATGATTCTAGTGATCTTGGAGATTCGGTCATTGCATGTTCTGCATCATAACTGGGTGATCTAGGAGGCTTGTCCATTGCATGTTTGGTATCATAATTGGCCCATTGTTCAAAAATTTATTCATACAACTACTAATGAGGGAAGACATATTGATCCATCAATAAACTTAGACTTTCCTTTTCATGCTTGAAACATTGGACATAATTTTCTATTTTTGGAATCATGGACTCTAGTTTAGTAAACATCCTAGTTTCCTCAACCAATAAATTTTATACATCACCATGTTATATATATGTAAATATATTGACCTTATATTCATGTCGTCCTTCCACTTGCTTGAAATATGATACCACTTCATCAATTGGCCGAAACTCCACAGGTTGGCTAAAAATAGGTAATTGTCTATCAACCATGGTGTCATTCATAAACTACCACAATTTCATGCATGCTATACATTCCTCATCCTCTTGATCCTTTGAAATTATAGAAAGTTCTTTCCAATACTACATTGATTTCTTTATTTGGAAATCCACTCTTCTGTTAAGATCCTAATGCCATGATATTCCTCACCGTGAGCCTTCTAAATTCCTTTGATGTACTCAATCTAGTCATGCATTTTGGCTTGTATCTCATGCCATTTCATGATATCTTTGTGTACTACTAATAGTTTTAGAGTTTATTCTTGAATCTCTTCTATATTGGCAATGAAAATCATTCTTATCTTCTCATGTTTAATGTCTTCTTCAAGGATATATTGCACAAACTTGGTTATGACATCAAGAGATCATTTATAGTAACTTACCTAGTTCCTTAGTAAATCTAGCTCATTTCTCATATTCTCTATCTTAATCTCATCATCCTTGGCCTTATCAATGGTATCTTAAAAAATTACTACCCTAGTAGATAAGAGTTTAGTAAAATTTTCTCCCTTGGTGTCCATCAAGGGATCCTATGTAATGCATATTATTCACTATCTATATCTATTATTCTCCTCTTCTACATTCTCTTGACGATGACTTGCCTCTTTTGCTTGTAAGAAATGGATTCAAACTCAACAATTTCCTCCACATGGTTTGGGATTTTTTGATAAACCCATGATAAAATATTTTTCAAGGCTACCAAGGGTGCAAAATTGTTCCATAGAAGGTTCCTTCCCTTTGTCAATTGTTTGAATCTCTTACAACTTTTGGGCTTGATTAGACATTTCGTGGGAAATCTTTTCAATTGTGTCATCCATTCCAAATATATCTTCCTCATGTTTATTATTATCCCCTTTATATTCTTCATGTTTATTATATGAAACAAGAACATATTCATTAGTATTAGAATAGTCAATGAACTCTTTAGGAATGGCTACAGGTTGCTACATTGAATTCTCACCTTATGCTTGCTATGGAACACCTTGTTCCCTTACAACTAACTCTTGTTTCAATTTATCTTCCTCTTCCTCTCTCTTCCTCCTTTTCTCCTTGTCTTCTTCTTTCTCTAACTTTCTTTCTCTCTCTTATTCTGCAAATAATTTTTCCTTTTTTCTTCTTTGGCATCCTTTATTTTGGCTTCTATTTCTTTTTGAAGAACCTCATCTTCTTTTTTCTCTTAAGCTCATGTTCTTGCTTCCTTTGAGATTCCTATTCTTGATGTAATCTCAACTTCTCATCTTGAACAACCTTTAACTCTAACTCCTCTTTAAATTTGATTTATTCCAATCTCCTAGCTTCTTGGGATTATATTTGAGCTCTCTCAATAGCTAATCCTCTCTGTATCTCAAACATTTGTTCGTGCATGAACAAATTTTTAAAATTTTTCACATGAGGTTTCTTGTTTACTTCCAATACTTCCTCTCAATCATAAGCATCTTGAAAAAATAAATTTTCTTCCCATTTATCATGACTATAAGGTCAATCTACAAACACTAAATACGATGTTTGGAAACTAGCCCCTTTGGACCATGCCTTCTAAATTGTCTCAATGACAACCAATATTCTAGATGACTAGTTTCTTCTTATCTGGCATGCTTTGGGTATTTGATGAAATAGTGTCCTAGTTTGAAACCATAAGGTATAAAATATTTTTCTTCACCTCCTTTAGTATGAATATTAAACCCTTGAAATACCATTTGATATTCTATCTCCCCCATAACCAGTCATTCCGGTACATATTTTGGCAAAATATGAGGTGATGCAGTTGCACCAAAAATCCTTATGTAAGCGAGGTACTTTGTATGTACCAATTACAAACACAACTTATCAACTTATTTGCATCATCATTCAACCTAGGACATTCTTAGAAAATGATGAAATATAACTTTGCTAAGAAATTATCATGGATTTTTGTATATTTTAATTTTTTACTTGTTCACCCACACAATATGAAAGTATACATGATCCAAGGCTTCTAAACTATGCCAACTAATATTGATTCCTAGAAATAAGTTTTTAGCACACACAACATCCAACAAGTAAGAGGCCTTATAAAAGGTAGGAACTGTACTAGGTGTCCCTTTTTCCTTGTGAACCCATTCAATCATAATACCAAACTGATTAGATAAGATACCTCCCCAATTATAGAGTTTTCATGTTGTAGCCACTTGTTGGCCCTTGACCAAGTTTTGAGGATCCTTGGTCATGTTTGACCTATTTTTGGGACTTCCACAGGCTGTCGAAGGCATAACACAAGATGAAGCATAGATCATGGGATCTTGGCCCCTTTTAGGGCCCTTTTTGGGATTCGAGATTATGCAACGGGTATGGGAATGTCGGCCCATGGGTTTACCCATGCTTAGGCCTATTTTGTATGTATAAATAGATGCTAAGGCGATGTAGTGAGTACGAATGGCTAAGTGCTAGAGTTGGATCTATGTGATCAAGAGTTGTGAGTGCTTTGTGCATATTGTGTGAGGATTGCAAGGCTAGTGCAAGTAACTGTAAGAGACTGTGTGAAGGCTTGGTGCTATACCCTAGTGAGAAGAAGGAGGATCTGGCGGAGTGCGCACATATCTCTTGTCTTCTGCAGAGCAGGGCTTGGATGCTAGGTTCTTGTAAGAATCTTGGCCAAAGATAATAAAGAAGAGAAGAGTTGGTGGACATAGCCCCAGGGTGGGGGTGAACCATGTACATGTTGTGTTGATATGCTTTGTGCAGTGTATTGATGTGTTTATTTTCTTAGTGATTTAATATAGGTGAATGATCTGTTGATTCTTAGTGATTAATAATATGGATGGATGTTAGATATGACTTATATACATGTGCTTAGTGCTTGAATCTTCTAGAGCTGGTTGAATAATGCGATGCTTTGTAATTAGGGTTTAACTGCGTTGTAACTGAGACTGAATATTGATGAATGTTAACTGATGAGTGCTATGTTAAGTGTTAGAATCACATATCTGTGTCCCGGCTAAGGTTGAAAACATCTAAGTCCTGCAACCACCCCTGCCTCTACCTTGGGTGAGACTTCATCTGCTTCATAGGTGTTGGCAAAAGGGTCGATAGTTAGGGTTTTGTTGGTGCGTTGTTGTAGCATTGAACCCTGGGTCTTCCCCTGTGCCAAAAAATGGTTCCATTGTCAGGACCTGAAACTGTGAGTGCTGGGAACTGAAGAAAAATAAGCTTTGTGTGAAGAAATGACCTGAAATTGTGAAAGCTCTATGCGTAGATTTGTCGCTCTAGTGCGCAGTATTCTACTCGATCTGTGAAGCTCTGTGCTAAGAAAATAAGTCTGATCTGAAGAAAAGAGGTAAGATCTGAATGCTTTGTGCTCTGAAAGAGGTAAGAATAGTGAAATTTTTTAGATCTGGAAGCTTTGTGCTCTGTTGAAGATAAGATTAGTAGAAATTTTTGTTTCTAAAGTATGGATCTAGGTATGTTTGATAAGATTTGTCTAGATTTAAAACTAGGGCACTGATAGATGAAATAATATTTGATATGAGTAGATCTGATAAGAATAGTGAAAGATATGTTATACCTATGGATAGAGAGAATGTTTGGACTAACAAATGGATGCAGGATCCTAGAAATAATTTTTTGCAGATTATCTACCATGATCCTAGTGTGTAGTACAGGAAAGGCTGGGGATCATTTAAGAGAAAGAGGGGATTAACTCTTTGTTACAGTTGCAAAAAACCAGGACATCTTGCTAAAGAATGACCTGGTAGAAGACCTAGTTGCCTTTGTTACAAACCTATGGACCATCAATTATTGGATTGCCCTAGATTGATTGCTAAGGTTGAAAGGATGAATATGGAACAAGTAGACCCTGAGAAAGGTCAAGAAACTGAGATTATGACAGAACCCCCAAAATAATCAGAAAATGTATTGCTACAGATGAAAGAAACCCTGAATGGGCAATGACATATCATCTTATAAGAGATATTCAAAGAAAAATAATGCATTGAAGTAAGAATAAGAGACTTCGACATTGACTGTGTTCTAGATGAGGAAACACAGGAAAATATCATGACAGAAAGAACTTGGGAAATTCTAGGGAAGCCTGCTATGATCCTTCATTGGGAGGAATATGATTATTCAGAGGAAAGATGATAACCCTATGTGGAAGACTTACCCAGATATCTATGAGTGTCAATGGAACTTCGACAGAGGAAGAACGCTCCATTTTCTATGTTACTAAGAAAACCTTGGATTGAAGGAGATCAGGCCAGAAGAAAATAAGAAGAAATATTAGAGCAGAAGAAGCAAGAGTTGAAAGATTTCATGACTAGGAGGATCACACACTTGATTGAAGAACAGGAGAACTGAGAGAAGCTACTTAAAACCAGAGACTTGGATGTTGAAGTAGGAATAACACTATATGATTCGCAGAAGACTGAAGTACCTATTCCAGATACAGATGAAGTATTATCCCTAACTTCTAGGAAAGAATCTCACCAGAGTGAAGTTACTCTACCAAAATAAGAGAAGAATCAGAATGGAAAAAGGAATTCCGAGACGAAGCTCACCGGAAAGAAGTCTATAAAACTAAGTAAGAAGAGAGATAAAATTGAAAAGTTACAGAAGGTTCTAGAGGGAACTTCATAGAAGGAAAATTTGCAAAATTGGAACTTCGACGGGATATCAGAACTGCGTCACATGGCACTTTGCCATGGCGATGCAATATAGCTGTTAGGGACAGTATAACCATTAGACCGATGGCCCGAACGGGTAGAAATGCATTTATGATCAGAAAATTTTCCACCAGACCATTGGGACCGCGCCATAATGGACATAACTGATTTAATGAAGGCTTCTCACCCATTGCAAGAGATAAAATGCCAAGTTATGTATTTATCCCGTTGCACCTTTCAATGAGAACACTTTTGCTAACTATGAATTTGAGCCCACATACTAGTTGATTTCACACAGTGCTCATCGCGCTATCACCATTCATCCCGTTTCATTAAGCAATTACTCTTTGACCCTGAGATATTCAACCATGAGCGTGCATGTCGGATGAGCTTAGCACTGTAGAGAAAATTGTCAAAGAAGTTCTCATTGACATAATTATTGAAAGAGTAATGTATGAAAGAGAAATGTCTGCAAGTATTCAAGCATCATCAATGAGAGGAGTACAAGCCTCTTTGTCGACTGCT
Organism: Picea engelmannii; assembly: GCA_009831015.1. Classification (NCBI taxonomy): domain Eukaryota; kingdom Viridiplantae; phylum Streptophyta; class Pinopsida; order Pinales; family Pinaceae; genus Picea; species Picea engelmannii. Next base: position 46,444 of record ML793485.1, on the reverse strand, counting down.
CACAGAGCCAGATCATCCTGACCATCTGTGGAAAAGAGAGCCAAACAAAAATATGACATAGCCAATGCGAAGATGATCCTATCCATATTTCCCTACTACATCTCGCCTCTGGCCGACGCGGTGAGTCGTGATAGTGTGTCAAGAGATTTTGATTACACCATGGTTACTGCGTACCTCCCAAAGGGGATACACACAGTGAGAGAACAACAGGACAAGATCACAATGTTGAAGTTTAGTGACTTCAACCTCGAAGATCACAAGAACTATAGCATGCTCGCCCCGTAAAAATACTTTACCAAGATGAAGGGGAAGAACTCAAAGATAATCCCCCAACCGTGGTCGATGAACCTCGCGTTGTCCACCCTACTAAATGTAATGAAAATCCCACACTTCAGAAGGAACCGGGAAGTGAATGTCTGTGTTAAGCTATTAATTTCATGTTACCATGGTGGTTACTTATGGCTAGACCGGTGTATTATAGTTGATCCAACATTGATCCATAGGATCATGGGATTAAGTATGCAAGGACCCAAATCACAAGAGTTTTATCCAGGAAAAGGAACAGATCGCATGATGGCACAGAAGATCAAGGATACATATGGATATGTTGAAAAGGGAACGTGAGGATACAAGGTAGCCTCCATACAGAATGGCATAGTGTGCCTAGACTTCCACCTAATAGCCAGAAAGTTAGTAAGGAAGAACAAACCTATGTAGGTCACATGCGTTTTTGTTGACCTCGTAGGGAAGTGCATGGAAGGCCTATAGATGAACTGGGTGAAGTACCTAGTTAATCAGATGGAACTAGACTGTCGCGAAGCACAGGATCAGGGTTACGAGTTTCACTTTAACTGGCTCCTGATCCTCATCATCTTTGTTTCCTAGGAGATGACAGAAGGTGCGACCTTTCCAGATATTGAACCGTTCGATCTGCTTGCTGCAAAGTTCACCACACTCTGGTACTCGAGTGATATGAACAAACAGTGGCAATCAAATGCTGTTTTTCACACATATTACCTTTAGCTGAAGAGATCCATCGAAGTTGAACCTTTCATGACTCCAAAAACCCTACAGAGGTTCCGACCCCTGATGAAGTTCTGCGTAGATCGAAACTTCATATACATAATAGTGTGAGATGATGAACATAAGGAGAAAATTCAGTCGTACTACAAGATCACGGAAGAATAACTGGAGGAGACCACTAAGGATTGGTCCACAAGCCTTCTTATTCCTGTAGAACCTGCAAATATGTCTGAACCTGACAACCTAGAGACCATGCATAAAGAATGTGATACACCTAGGCCCAACAGAATGAAGAAGACCGAAGAGGTCCAAGATTTAAACAGTGCCTCAAGAAATATTTCTTCAGTATCACTTGACCGAGGGGGGGATGACGAAGTAGAAGAACTAAATGGAAAAGGTGTTGAACAGAAGCTAGAAGAAGTAACACCACCCATAGACGAGTTTGATCCCCTGAAGAAGAGGAAGGTTTCTCCCCTGAAACCTTCTTTCCAGAAGAAATCGAAAGACAACATGACCAAGATGAATACTGTGCTTACTGCTGATGATTTTGACTTCATCATCGTAGCTCTAAACGATGATTCACTGGAAATCATGGAGAAATAAGAATCCAAACAAGAGGAAATGTATGATAGAATTGAGTTCAAACTTTGAGGGGTACAATAGGCCCTTCATTCCATTCATGAAGTCTCCACTGCACCCCTACCATCAGGAGAACCAGATTTGGGAGATGAGCCAGCCCAACTCCACCGACTAGTTGATGCAGTTGAATCTCGCCTTCGTCACACACAAGAAGAAACAAAACAAGCCACCTAGGCTTTGAAGCAAGTGCAAAGCATAATCATAGAGCAACGTAGAGTTGCAGAGAAATAAAAGGTTTCTCTCTAGGAAAAAATTGAAGAAGAGAAAGCCCAGATGCAATAAGAAAAATAACAGTTGCTCGCAGAGAAACTCGAAGTGAAGGAAGCAGTGAAAAAAACACTCTGCTCTTTGACAATCTTAGAGCCACAAGCAAAAGATCGAGTCATGCATCAAGTAGAGAAGCTCACAGAAGCTATCCAGTAGCTACAACAATGAATAACAGACTTAGAGCTCTGCACAGTGCCCGACACCCCACAGGATGTGAGGGACCAAAGAGAAGCAACTGCTCGAAGTACAGTTGAGAGAATAAAGGCCCTTTCCATGGAATGTAAGAAAATAATTGATCACAGTGCCCAGACCTACGATAAAATCACTGAGAATCCATAACTGAAGGCATTGGAGTCACAGCTCCAAGAGGTGAAGTATCAAGCAGAAACGATACAAGAACAGTTGAAGCCCCTGTCAGCTGTGGAAAGAATGAAGCGATCCTAGGAGAAATGCACTACCCAACAATAGGTCCACACTATCTAGAGAAAATTCATGGAAGTGACTTAGAGGCTCCAACCTATATAGGATAAGGCTTACCAACTGTTCACAGAGATCGAAGGTCGAGGAGCGGAATTGGAGCAAGTCGTCACTACAGCTGAACAACGCCTAGAGGGACTTGTCAATGAAGCAATCATACAAGAGTTCATTGAACAGGAGGCCATGGCACAACAACAAGTCGAAGCATCTCAAGCCACGCTTGAGGATTTTGAAGTAGAACTAGTCAGAACAAAGTGACTCGGGATGAGTCACAGGTGAGTGTTGGGGGCATGTTGGCCCTTGACCAAGTTTCGAGGATCCTTGGTCATGTTTGACCTATTTTTGGGACTTCGAAAGGATGTCGAAGGTGGAGCTTAAGACGAAGAGGATATCACGGGATCTCGGCCCCTTTTAGGGCCCTTTTTGGGATTCACAATTCTATAACGGGTATGGGAATGTCAGCCCATGGGTTTATCTATGCTTAGGCCTATTTTGTATGTATAAATAGATGATAAGGTGATGTAGTGAGTATGAATGGCTAAGTGATAGAGTTGGATCTGTGTGATCAAGAGTTGTAAGTTATTTGTGCATACTATGTGAGGCTTCCAAGGCTAGTGTAAGTAACTGTAAGAGACTGTGTGAAGGCTTGGTGCTATACCCTAGTGAGAAGAAGGAGGATCTGGAGGAGTGCGCGCAGATCTCCTGTCTTCTGCGGAGTAGGAATTGGATGCTATGTGCCTGTAAGAAGCTTGACCAAAGATAATAAAGAAGAGAAGAGTTGGTGGACATAGCCCCAGGGTGGGGGTGAACCACGTACATGTTGTGTTGATATGCTTTGTGCGGTGTATTGATGTGTTTATTTTCTTAGTTCTTTAATATAGGTAAACGATCTATTGATTCTTAGTGCTTAATAATATGGATGAATGTTAGATCTGACTTATATACATGTGCTTAGTGCTTGAATCTGCTAGATCTTGTTGAATAATGAGATTGAATATTGATGAATGTTAACTATTGAGTGCTCTATTAAGTGTTAGAATCACAGATCTATGTTCCATCTAAGGTTGCAAACATCTAAGTCTTGTAACCACCCATGCCTCTACCTCAGGTGAGACTTCATCTTCTTCATAGGTGTTGCCAAAAGGGCCAGTAGTTAGGGTTTTGTTGGTGCGATGTTGTAGCATTGAACCCTAGGTCTGCGCCTGTTCCAACACCAATATATATGCCAAAGGGAGAAATGCATATGGAGACCTTGAACAATATTTTCTACCATATAACCTATATATGAAAATCATCAAGTACATATATGGTTCTCTGAAATTGGTAATCTTATACCAACCACTAGCTCTATTCACAAATTTCTTGTTTTCCTTCCACAAGGTAGCTATAATATTTTCGACATCATTTTTTTCATAAAATTCATACACAAAATAAGTAACCAAGATGACTTCATGTTTTTGAAACTTGTAATATTTCACCAAATTATCTTCTAAGAAAGTTCCTATGCAATTACCCATTCCATTTAGGAACATACTATTTTTCATAATGGTATGATCTATAATCCATTTGATGGATTTAGAATAAGGAAAGACTAGTGCCTTGGCCACCACATAATGCAAATGAGATTTCCTAATGTTCATAAAAAATTTATGACCCATTTTTCTAACCACTGGATCACTATGGGGTATAATCCTTGGATAGTCCTCATTTTTTAATTTCAAAAATTGTTCATTCCATCCTGGTAGAAGCACTTGAGTCTTGGTACTTGCTTCAACGTCCTTGAACATGGGCCATGATAAATATTCTATAGATACAAGGAACTGGATAACTAGGAAATAATCCTTTTTGCGGTCTTCAATTTCAACTAGTATGTTTTTTTAACCTTCCCCTATTTATTTAATATTTACTCTAGGATACTTGACAAAAAAACATCCTTGGAGTTTTCCTTGGCGAAATTTCTTTGGTTACCAACAAATACAAATTTGGAAAATTGAAACAAAGGTCAATGTTAATCCCTAAACAAATCCCCATGTTAAGTATAAATTCCCATGTAAATCCCTAGATATGGACACTATAAGGAAAAGACCCTCTAGCGGAGGTTATAGCCAAGTCTTTGAATGTTAAAAATTTGACAAAATTTGTCAAAAAAACCTCTGCGAAAACATTTGTTTTTGGTAGCAGATGGTTTTGCGAAGATTATAACAGAAATTCATTATAACTAAAAAAATAGGGGTGGGCGGAGGTTGTAGCAGATGTTTTTCCATGTGCTGTGCTTCACAGACCATATGCATCAATGTGCTTAAAACATTAACGCACAGGTTCCTACATTACACAATAGGCACCGGGCGAGTCCTAAAATATTGGATCCCCGGTGCGTTTATACAAACTACAACCTTGTTCTTTAATAACAAAAACACATCAGTCGAATCTATGATACCGAGTATTGATGCATTCTTGAACTTAAATCCCTGGTGCTCACATGTCAACCAAAGCACTGGGACTGTCCAATAAATATGGGGCATTGGTGCTCTTATAAACATAAACACATCGGTGCCTTAATAGGAATAAATAATCGGAAAAATAAATGATAACATGCATTGGTGTGTTAAAAAACAAACATGACCAGTGCATGATGTCAAGAAGGCTCCGATGTAGACTCATGAAATAGAAGCATCGATGCACTTATAAATTGAACGCACCGATAAGTTGTATTATTATTATAATTTTTGGTTAAAATATTATTAATATCGATTCTTTTTCAATTATGTCAGCATCGGTGCGTATTATGTTACAACACCAGTGCGTGTTATAATTAAAGGCACCTATGATTTTTATCATTGAATGCACCGATTGTCATTTTATCTCTTCAGAAGCATCGACCTATGACAATGTACAATTATTTCTATTGTTTAATTTCATTGTTTATCAAAAAATTGGCATATATCTTATAATAGTATTCATATAAATTAAATTTTGATTAGTGCATTTGGATATGATTTTTGGATTATCTTGTTATATCATCAATGTTCACATCTCCTCATTATAATATTTAATCATCCATATATTTATTCAATGATGTAACATTTCACAGGAACATTGGTCAACACAAAAGAATAAAAAAAACATATTTTAGTATATATGAATAAGAGGCTCTTTGTCATACAAAATGGGACCCTTATTGGTAACCCCTTGTCTTTCAATTGGGACAGTACTATGTCCATTACATTAAACAAAATGTCTGATTTTCACAGGCAATTATTTCAAAAAATACAACAGCTTGCATTGATATCCAAATATATTGATCATCATTCTTCGCTAGAACTGTTGTCAGACTTTCTCAAGCTACTTCCTTGACTCGGGTTATTTGTTTGAATGTTTTGTTGATTGGCTCGATTTTTTTCCTCTTCTTCAAATCATTCCATATACAAAAATAAAAAGAAAGTGTAATGAGTGTATATACATTGGTGAGAATAATGAAAATTGAAATAAATAATATACATGAATGTAAATTGAAAAGTGACATACCATAGCAAGAATTGAGTCCCGAATGATACACATTTTTTAAAAACCAAATCTAATTCCTTTTGTCAACAACTCTTCTATTGGCACATTTCCATACTTTGTTTCTTGCAATTTTAATATACCCCATAATAAATTATAGATTTAATATAAAATATTTTTTTTGTTCCATTAATTATAAAATGAGAGAACTAAAACAACATAGATACTTACAAATTCCACAATTATTTTTTGATATGCCAACATATACTCACAACCCTTACTTATCTCAATGTCAATTAATTCTTTCGATGGCTCTTCTTTGTATGTTAACACATGATTGAAGACATTCAAGGATGGTTGTTGTAAAAAAACTTAAAATATACAAAAATGAAATCTTAAGCTAATGCTATAAGGAAATAACAATTACTCACAATCTTTACTATCAACCATTTTCTTCCTTGTCATCCTGTTTTATGTGTTGAATGAGTTTTGTTTTTGTTTTATTTTTTGCAAGAAAATACTTGAAAATCAATAATTAATGCTAAATTGTTTATTTATATGTACCTAATAGAAAATTTCAATGATTTCATACATTTGAATCACATTGTTATTGATATGGCTCCTCCTGCAATGCAATTATGTCCATTTCTTTTACCATCTCCTTGTACACTTTTTTCGACATTCCTACTGGTATATTTCAGATATCATCTCATTAATGCTTTGGGATTTTCATAATCTTCCTGAAAAAAGTAACATGACAATTAAATATTTTTATATTGATATATGAAAACTAAATATAACAAGATTGATATTAATAAACTAGGAATGATTTGTAGTAATATATACATATTATAGAAAAACATTTTTAGGATTATTACTTTTTGAATGATTCTTTTTTGTTTTTGTATGTTTTTTCTATTGCAAGTTTGACAGGTCTCATTGACCATTGCTCTAGAAACACTTCCTGTAGTTTAGATATGACTCGGTTCGTTGAATCATTGGATTGATTCAAGTTTTGTAAGTGGAAAGTATGTCTACACATTCATTCCACTATATCCCTCATAGTTTTGTAAAGTTCCCCCCCCCCCTTTCATTAACTTCCAACACCACTCTAGATGAGCTAAGGACCAATTCATCATCATTTACATCTTCTATAATTTTTATTTTCTTAGGACGACATTCCATTCCTTCTTTGTTGGTCCCACTTCTAGAACATTAAACATATGTGAATTAATAGATTGTTTTGAACATGTTATCTAATAATTTTAAGTAAAACATTAATGTTATCTAATATTTTTAAGAAAACTCATATTGAATATAATTTTTTCATTCACCTAGTTCATCCTTTTGGAATTTTTCCATCAAGGTTTTATACTCTTCTGCACTTAGATCACAAAGAATCTTATAGATCTTCCTCATTTTATGGATCTATAGGATACACACTAACCAATACATATTAGTTAAACTTACATATAGTTCAAACATATTAATTTTTTATAGAATTTACAAAGAACTTGCCATTTAACATATTAATTTTGTATAGAATTTACAAAGAACTTGCCTTTTTTTTTTCTTTCTGGATGTGCTATCTTTGTATCCATCAGAATTTTTGTTACTTGAACTATTCTCATACTTTTTTTTTATCAATATACAACTTGTACCATTCAATAAATAAGATATTAAATATATTTTATAAATAAATCACATGATTTTCACCAAAACAAATATCCCAGTCTGTTGTATTAATATTAAAGAAACAGTGGTCCCCGAGGTGTAGGATAGTTGGTGATAGAGTGTGTTGTTAATGCACTTCGTGATGTGAAGTCATTGGTTCGAAACCTATAGGGACACAAAAAATCTCGCCATGTTATTGGTTGGTGTGGCTTAGGCCGGGTGCAATCCCTGGGTGATTTTGATGGCTTAGATTCCCATGAGTCATGGTTTCTCAAGCCACAAGTTAGTCTTGCAGATCACGAAAAAACTAGCAAACAAAAAAAATTATTAAAGCACCGACGCGTTACATGTTATCAAACTCATCGCTATAAAAAAGATTTAAAATAATAGTAAATTAGAGTGATGTGCAATATATCATTAACAACAACGATACGTTTAATTTTAGAAATGCACCGATAAAAAATATTTTAAAAAACATTTAATTACAATGGTGCGATAAGTATTGTTAACAACACTGCTCCAATTGAAAAAATGAAAATAAAAAAACACCATAAACAAATAAATTTATACATCCATGAACAATTTTTTTAATTATTTGTGGCATAGTCGGTGCATTTTTATCTGTAAGCGTACCGATGTGTTATATTACATAAGACACACCAATTACCCGACACTGTTTTTAAAAACAATGTGACAGGGACAAGAGTGTTTGGATCTAATGCATCACATGTCAAACACCTTTTATATGGAAACATGAACCCATTAAATCTAAAAACCTAAAATGAAAAGCTATAATTATGAAGTGATAGAGGGAGTTAAACCCTAAGTTGAATTTTTGCAGTCACACAAACAAGAAGAACCAACGGGTTAAGGTAAATATGATTTTTTTTTATTTTTTTCTGAATCATAAAACCCTTCGATTTATGATTTTCTGAATAATTGTGTTGCTCCAAAATGGTTTTTAATGAATTACCATACCCTTCCAATTCTTATCTTATGAATAACGTTGCTTTCAAAATTTTTGATTTGCTACTCCATAGTGCTCCCCTGTATGTCTCTCTTGCAAATATGTACCTTGTAAATTTTGGCAAAATAATAAAATATTGACTAGCTTGATACCCATGAAAGAAATTATGAATTTGTTTTTAAATGAATCACCATAGTTCAAATTCCGATCTTCTAAATAATTCATGTTATTCTAAAGTATTATGTTTCTCCACAATGGTCTCCTGTATGGCTCTCTTGCAAATCTTTCCATTGTAATTTTTGGTAAAATAATGAAACAATGAATATGTTTTTATTATTCAAATGACTTCATGAAATTAGATTTTAAATTCTCGCTCATTTTCAAAACTTTAGTGCATTTATTACTTTAACACATTATGTTTTTGGTAAGTCACTCTTTTTTTTTTTTCAAAACTTTAGTGCATTTATTACTTTAACACATCGTTGTTGCTATGTATACGACGCACTAGTGCATTTTAAAATTTTGTAGCACCAATATTGGATAATTTGTTTTTTATTATTTGAATTCATGGGACCGGTGCGATGCATATATAAATGCCCGGTGATTTACAATGTTATAGACACATCGGTGTGTGTTTGTTACAGTAACACACCATTATGTTTTCAAAGTTATCTGAATATTTATTTGCACACAAAATAATGTATTCATCTTAAATTATTTTTCATGATGCATCCACATGACTTGTAGTACATCATAGTATACATTTTGCACTTAAAGTCACCTTATTCTTAAAAATATTTTACTATTGATTTTGCTCAAATGCAGGGAGAGAAGCTTACAATATCAAATGGCCAATTCTTCAAATTCCTTCTTGTTCCATATTGCTCAAATTCCATCATGGATTTATCCCTTTTCCATCTTGAGTAAGTTTGGATTTTATTTATATTTTGATTATCTAATTGAATTTATTTTTGTTATCCATGTCAATTTGAATAAAAATGTATCCAAATTTGCAAGATCCTAATTCAGAATCAAATTCAGATGTAGATAATATTCCATTACCAATTCAAAAATGTCAGAATCTCTTCTCAAGAGAAACATACCGCAAGCAATTGGTAGATAAAAATGGACAACCACTTTACGCTACCAATAATAACATGCCATCTTCCAGCCTCAGTCCTGGGTCAATGATGGTAATCATTGTTTTGTATAATGTGATTTGAACAAACCAAATGCATTTTTCTTACTAATACCATCGATGTATTGATATTCAATATTTTTGAAATTAGGATTTTAGTGATGATGAGCGGCCTACCTATCATCTTTCATTGCACCCCACTACAATGTCAAATCAAGATAAGGATGTAATAAGAGCACAAATAAGAGAGGAAGCATACCAAGAATGGTTAAATCAACCACCTAATCAATTCCCACTACGTCCAGATTCATCAATTAGGAATGAATACAACAATAGTAGTTCTTCACAAGTTGGCAATGGAGTCAATGAAATAGAGGTTGGTATGGATGATTATTTATGGGATACAAATGCCATGGAGACAATGTTGTTAGAATCATTCTAGAATGATGAGAGAGGGTATGATTCTCATATCATTGATACCTTATTCAAAAGTATGAAATATGCTTCCACCACCCCTCTCTTTGGACCTATTCGGTCAAATTATACCCAACTGGGGACAACAATGTTACTATGCAACTTGAAAGAAAATTTTGGCATTTCAAACATATGTTTCTCGACAATATTGAGGCAACTGATCATCATTAATTCCCCTATAATTTGAGAAATCTTGTCACATAATCAACATTAAAAACAATCAATTTTATGAACGTTAAATAACATTGTATATTTCTATTTCCCACTAACTGCAAGTTATTCAATGATAAGGTTCTTTCAAGTGATAATGTATTTCCCAGTAGCTGCGAAGAGGCAAAGAAAATGTTGAAAATATTTGGTGTTGAGTACATATCATATCATGCATGTCTGAATGATTGTATTCTATATTGAGGAGAATATGCAGACAAAGAGATATGTCTGAAATGTGATCATGAAAGATACCATAAATCAAATAAAAAGGGTAAATCACATGGTCCTCCTCATAATATATTGAAGCACGTGCCTATAATCCCAAGGATTCAGAGGCTCTTTTGTTGTAAATAATTAGATATGTTGCATGGATGACATGCCTCACAAATAAGTGATTCAGGAGTTATGAAAATCCTAATAGATTCAATAGCCATGAAGCATATATAAGAGGATACATGGACCAAAAAATCCAAGGATGAACTACAAATTTTGCAACTCAACATAGCCATGGATAGTTTCAACCAATATTCCCTCTAAAACACCAACTATTTTTTTTGGCATGTAGTACTGATCAATAAAAATACCCCCCCATGGTTGTTCGTGAAGACTGAACATCTTATGTTGGATATTATAGTCACTCGTAGAAGACAAGTGAAGAATATGGATGTCTACCTACAACCATTGGTAGATGAATTGAATGAATTATAGGAAGGGATACATGTATATGTTGTATTAAGACCCATCACAATAGAGAGGAATTATATGTTGTATGGAATATGTCCTTACACCACACATGATTATCTAGGATTAGGAGTTTTCTCTAGTAAATTACATGTTAATTTATTTGTTTATATACGTAACAATATTTTTTTGCATATTTAATTCATTGCGACTGGTCTAGACTTCCACGCTAACATGCTCTAGTGTATACATTAATAATTTCGCAGGTCCTGTAACAAAAGGCTATCATGGATGTAAATATTTTGGACCTTCTCTGAAGGCTAGGTGGTCCAACTACCTACAAAATCTAGTGTACGACTCCTCTAGGGTATTCCTCCCAAAACAACACCCTTATAGAAGAGCAACATCCACTTTCAATGGTAAATAAGAGAGATCCCAAAGGATGCAATAATGTCACCAACATAATGGCTTAGAGCATATGAGAGAGAGAAAGAGAAGAATATTACATAAATATTTGATTCAAATGGGGAGGCTATGTTCGATGATATAGAATTCTTCAACACCTATGTTGAGAAATTTCCCATTGGGATGAAAATGAAATATGTCTTTTATGAGCTCCCATATTAGGAGCATATTAAGATTGCCCACTTAATAGATCCCATTCATATTTTTAATTTTTTTTCATATTCTCTATGTAGGCACATATCATCAAAATAAAGTGACACATCGGCTATTAGGAGAGATCTTATTTCTTCAAAAAGTGAAAAGAAACATTGTCCAAGAAAAGAAAGTAGAGGAGAGGTTGGTCCCTCTTGGTTTTTCAAAGAAGGTGATGTCCCATGGACATTGAAGAAAGTTGATCTTTATTTGAAAAAGGAAGTTATATTGGGTGTGAAGGTGCTTTCTTTATATGGGTCTTCACTACAATGAAACTTCATTGTGGAAGATCATTTTTCGGGGTTAAAATCACATGACCATTTTAACCTTCTAAGAGTATGTATGTCAAAAATGTTATTTTATTATTTTTTTTATAAATTCATGCTATGGGATAAAACAAAATTAATTTTGTATGTGTTTACTTTGCAGTTTCATTATCCATTGTTGGTGCATGGGTGTGTGAACCATGACTCCCCCTAGGACCTATGACATGTCATATCTAAATTATCATCATTTGTACATTGGATCACATAAAAGTAGATTCATATGGCTAGCATTCCAGAGTGGCGTTAAGAGATAGCTGAGATTGTTTGTATGTTTGAGAAGGAAATGTCGACGCGTTTCATGGACTTGCAAGTTCATCTTCTAATTCACCTAGTATATGAGGTTGAATTACTTAGAGTGGTCTCCTGTCATTGGATGTCCTTCTTAGAGAGGTACATGAACATAATTAAGGGATTTGTTCGACAAATGGAAAAAATAGAGGGGTCTATGGTAGAGGGATACATATCATATGAGTCTTTCTATTATGCCAGTGAGTACATCAAGCATATCAACAACACACTAGGTGCAGTGGTTTGGGACAATGAAAGGGATGAAGAAAAAAGATAAAGGGAGCTTCTACAAACGAACGAAAAAAGGTGTTTGATAAAGAGTAAGCGAYTTATCGTTTGTCAAATTTMTACACAGTAACTATTCACACTTAAATTCATAATGTATATTTTGATTTGATATGTACTATATGTCGGTTTGATTTCATGAATACACACACACACACACACACACACACACACACACACACACACACACACAACAACAACAACAACAACAACAACAACAACAACAACAACAAATAATTCAGAAATTGATGACATTAATAAATTCATTCTTTACAATTCGGAGGCAACACAATCGTGGGTCACATTGTACGAACATAAGAGGAGGAAATGGGACAGTGACAGGAAATAATTTAGACATTTGAATGGTAGAATCATGCCTTATCCTGATCATTTAAAAKAAAATATTCCAGTGATATGCCTGAGTAGTTGGGTCGCTGACCAAGTAAGAGAGAAATATAGTGCATCCGGTCTTTACCYGTGTGCTAAAGAGGATGCATTAAACATAGGGATTGGGTGCAACAACTCGGTAATGATCTCTTTGTGTACATTTTGTAACATTTAAATGCACCTTTAACTATAACACATATATTTATATTTTATTGGTCGACTTATTAGGCACATCACACTGTGATTTTTTCACTTTTTTATAGGTGCATTTGGTCCCATCTATGTGGGCATATGGACTTCATTTTCACACAAGGGATGTTGACGATGGACACATGAAACAATATTGCTGAGTGGAAGTCAAGTTCGAACAATATAGTCATGCTAGCCACCATGATCAAAGCCTAATACGAGGGACATTAGGTTATGTTGGAAAGATACAAGAGATCATTTAGGTGTACTTCTATTCTTTCCAATGTGTTATTTTTAGGTGCAAGTGGTGGGACACCTTTGATTAGAATAATGTAAAGGAATATCATGATAGTGGGCTGATATGTATCAACTCTAGAAATATGTGGGATGAAGAAAATGAGCCTTATGTTTTCACAAAACACTGCAACCAAGTGTTTTTTTACCAGGATGTGTTGGATAGGGATTGGTGGTTCGTATTAAGACACAACCCTAGATCAAAACATATTTTTGAGAACAATAGTATTATCATGCCAAGCAAGGAAGATAATGAGGGTGATGACAACAAAGAGTGTTATGTACATGTTTTATTTCATCTTTAATATTGTTGTTGTATCTTTTTGTTATATTCTTTATTTCTCTAATTATATTGATTTTTATTCATCTTCTGATAGAGGAAATGTTAAGTTAATTATAACAAATCTTTGAACAATTTTAGTTGGTTAACACTCGGTTTGATGGGTAATGTATTTGTCTTTCAAATTATTTGTGATTGCATGGAACAGTTTTTATTTTAACATATTTATATGTCGTTGCATATATTTAAAAATGTTTCATCTTCTTTAAGTATTTCCAATTGTGAAATCATGAAAAAAGTTAAATGTCTAGTTGAACTTTTAATGGGATATGAAAGTATACTTTTTATGTTGATATAATTAGATGTAATGATATATTTGATATGCATGTTTAATAGTACACCATTTTTGAGGATATGTTAACATGATGATTCAAAAACTGAGTTTATGTTCATTTATTGTGTAGATTTAAAAGTAAGATTAACAAAAAATGGGGTTTATAATTAAAAAATTAAATTTATAACATAATTTTGTGATAATTTGGTTTTTAACTAAAGTAGTGTTTTTTAGTTTAAATATTTTTATCATTGCATTTGAAAATATTTATAAAATTATGCCCCCAATGTTGAGTAAAACACAATTAATGAACTAATTTAAAATTCGATAGAAATCAACTTACGAAATAATGAAAAAAATAACAATAGAAAGATTTGCATCCATAAAATTTCAAAGCTAATAGAATGCTTATAATTGGAGATCATAACCTTTTATAAAAACAATTTTTAGTGTAGAAGAGTCTATTAAAAAAGAGTAATTAGTACAATGGAAAATAATATTTATTCATATGTGATTTTATTTTTGAAAAAAAAGATTAATTAGAATGAATATGTATAATGAACTATCTATGCAATTATAGTTTCAATTTGACAATTATAGTTTCAACCATATTTAACTTTGTAATTTATAAAAATAAACATGATGATGATAACCATATTATAACAAACATAAAAAACATCTAAAATACACATTTATATTCGCTAGCTAACATAATCTAATTATATATACTTCTAACACATATAAACACCATTAATTAGATATCACACATATATAATAATTTAACATGCCATCATCATTATGATCACATCTAACAAAATATAAGCATTTTCTAACATCATCATCACACACATCTAACAAGCATCATTTAACATACACATATATCAAGAACATTTAACAAACATATCTAACAATATACACATCAACATCAACATATAAATTAAGTACATCATCAACATGATCAATAGAAAAAAAACACCATGTATATATATATATATATATATATCATGGACAAGTCAAATAACTACTATAACATATCTGGTCCAACCGATGGGATAATCTGCATATCTACAATGGTAGTGAAGGCCTTGTATGTAGTGGAAGATGATGGATGATAAATAGGTCCTCCCTACTCATCTAGGTGATATGAAAGAGGAGGATGAAGACTAGGTCTGGAATGCTCATCTAGGTGATGTGAAAGAGGAGGAGGAAGAATATGTGTTTCCTCCTCATGATTTGGGTGAGGTGAAGCATGCGGAGGAGGAATATTTGCTTCCTCCTCATGATCTGAGTGAGTTGAAGGAAGAGGAAGAGGATGTGGAAAAGGATGGTCATGGCCACCCTCATCAATCGATGGTGTACTAGACGAACGAGCCATACTATAAGAAGATTTGTGTCTATCATCGAGATCCCTCCTCACTGCTAGTAGCATGAAAAATACGATGATATGATGCATAAAAGACATCATATCGCATGACATATCCCTCCAAATATCAATATCATATAATCTACCTTGATGTATCACATCAAGGCAGGGAGAACTCCCACCTCAGTCAAAAGTGCAGAGAATCGGTTGCCCAACTTCAGCCTGAATCTGGTATCGGGCCTACGACGCATGTTGCTGGGTATCTGCACCCAAGGATCCTGACCCATCACAGACTCATGAATCATATCCTCATCATCATATGCTGGGGAAGGAGGAACGTCCCCAATATAAATGCCAATATTTGCAAAATATATAGTACAGAACAATAATTACATAGTTAATTCATTAAACAATTTAATAAAACAAGTTAAAGTATGTGTTAGAATTGATTTTTTTCTAATTAAGTAAGACAATAAAATAAAACTAGATTGATTTAAACAAAACACAAGTATTACCTCTATAATCTGGTGGATCATCCACTATGAAGATTATTTTCAGACACCCTCGCCAATCTAAACTCATGTAAGGACATGACACCATGATGAACATGTGATTCGCTTCACTGGATAGTAGCTCCAATGCATCTGTGGAAATCCTGGTCCTAAAATCTGGCTGGCCCCTCTTAGGAATCATCTCCCCCCACATGCGCATCTGCACCTCATTCCTTAGCCTAGCAGGATGACAGACAAAGGTATGCCTCATCTCCAGAAACCTCTCAAAAAATAAGAAAAAAAAATATGAAGTAAAAGGGAAGTTTGAACTCCCACATATGATAGCACGACATCTATATAGAGATATACAAAACTGCCACAAAAAAATGACAAATCATCTAATACATCGTGGCCTCTGTACCAAAGAATCAACATAATACAAAAGAGGGAAACTAATGCATTTTCTGTCACTGGTAAAGTGTGCTATGGTTGTCACTAATAGTGAGAGGCACCTAACCTCCTCTTCATCAAAATAAGTTATTCGTAGTTTTCCACTAGACACCTAAATATCAGTTGGGGAATGTACATCAACCCCAATATATCGCTAAGAGTACATGAGTTGAATCTCTTCTGTGACATCTACTGGGACATCTAGAAACTAGGGAAAATCCTCCCCTCTATTGGATAGCCTAGTAATAAAACAAATATCCTCCTCAGTGGGATGGTGCCACTGATCAAGACCCACACAAAAATCTTGTCGATGGACATCCCATCAACGAATGAGGTGCATCAACAAGCCATAGTGCCCCTTCAGGGATGTATCCTCCTCATAGTATTTAAGGAGGCCTACACTCCTCAAGAGAACATGAGTTGTTGCAATAATAGGGAGAGTGTACAAATCTCTCTCCCTCTAACAAAATATAAGCATTTTCTAACATCATCATCACACACATCTAACAAGCATCATTTAACATACACATATATCAAGAACATTTAACAAACGTATCTAACATGACCTAACAATATACACATCAACATCAACATATAAATTAAGTACATCATCAACATGATCAATAGAAAAAAAAAAAACATATATCTATATCTATCTATATATATATATATATATATATATATGATGGACAAGTCAAATAACTGCTATAACATGTATGGTCCAAACAATGGGATAATTTGCATTGGTGTGTTATATTTATCCTACGCATCGCTTAAACCAAAAAACAAATTAAAATCTTAACGCATGTAAACAAATTTTTATAAATTAGCATAAAAACAATGCATATACATTCATTACATGCAATGATGCATGTAACAAACATCGATCCACCATCACATAAACTTTTCCAAATTTACAAGTATAGAACTTTTTGCAGTGCATTCCGATTGTTACTAGCAGACCGCATATGATGCCACCAAAACATTTACGAGGTGCAACTCAACACAATGTTACATTTCTCAGTGGTGCATTTGGTAAACATGAACTCCCTGGTGCACACGTTTACCAATGCACTGCATAAAAATATATATGATAAGGGCAGTGCGCCATGTACTTTAATGATCCGATTTGTTATCTATACTTTGACGCACCTCCCTACCATTTATATACTTTTCTTCGGTGCATCGCTAAATGGATGCACCGATGCATTTGTGTTTACCAAAGCATCGTAGAAAAAGGTAAAAATTTACGTGGTGCACCCTAAAAACTTATAGGTTTCACCGTAGGAGGTGCGAGTCGAGTGCTTCGAACACATTGCACATCTTTTTATTTTTATTTTTTTTACACTTAAAATTTCACTCAATTTTAAATTTTAATCCGGTAAAATCTTAAGTTATGAAGAAACAAGGACATTACGTGGACATTTTGTCGTCAGGGAGGCATGGTTGCAACGTACTAAAAGAAGCCAAATTTTCCCATCGTTTGGAAACATTTTGAATTCAAGCACCGAACAATAGATGAAAACAAGGCAAGCAAGGAAAACACCAATGACAGGGTGCTTTAGATAGGCAAATGTTGCACTACTGCTTTTGAGCTCTACAACACTGAAAATGGTAAAAACGATTTTTATTGTCGGTTCTTTTTTTATAAATCCTTGTTCTGGTGCGCTCGATGACCAACTACACCCACACATACATGTTTACTGAGAGAACCAGTTA